>CAUYQG010163554.1:0-31594 GCA_963574415.1 Tarsius wallacei
CCTCAGGCCTGTCTCATAGCTCCTCCTTCCTGCCAGTTTCCCTGACCAAAAACTTGTCTGCTGCCCCTCCCCCCATTCATTCTCCACTGTCATGAGAATGATTATTGTAAAATGCAAAAATCTGCCGTGTCACTGATCTGCTTAAAAGTGTTTAACAGTTTCCCGTTGCTCTCAGAATAGCTTAAACTTATCTATGGAGCATACAGGGCTCTTCGTGGTTTGGCCTTTCTTGCTTCTAAACTCCTTTTTCTCTGACCACTCCCCGAACCTCTTGGTCTCAGCTACGCTCAACCTGGAACATATCCTTTTAATGGCTCTGAATTTTTGCACATGCTACACTCTTTCTTTCTGGAGCACCGTTTTCCTCTCCTCTTCTCTAGTTAGCATAGATTTCATATCCTCCAGGAAGCCTTCCTTGACTACCACCTCCGTCCCCCTGAGTGGTTTAATACTTTTAAAAAATGTGTTCCCCTTCTACACTGTTGGTGGGAGTGTAAACTCCTACAGCCTCTGTGGAAATCAGTGTGATGATTCCTAAAAGTTCTAAAAATCGACATTTTTACTTTCAATCTATCACACCACTTTATTCCTAATAAGATTCAAAAGTTCTAACTCTGGTCAGCAAAAGGACTTTATAATCTAGCAACTCCCCACTTTTCCAATCTCACCTTTTATGTCACTCTTTCATCCTCATCGCATTTCTGCTACACTCCACCTACCCCATAACAGGCCCTCTGTGTCATTTGTTCAGCCTGAAATGCTCTTCCCTTAAATCTCCTTGGTTCTCTCCCACTCTATGCTTCTGTTCCAATCAAAGAGATGTACCATGATTCAACTATTCAAAATGCCACCACAACTCTTCTACCTTCTAAACAAGCTTTATCACTCTTGATATAACCTATTATTCAGTTCAGTCATATTGTCTGTCTTCACAAGAGGAACCTCAGCACATGAGGGCTGACCCTTTGTATTTTGTTCACTGCCTCATCCCTAGTAACTAGACCAGCACTGTTCAATAAAAATATAATGCAAGACATGTGTAATTTTAAATTTTCTAACAACCACACTAAAAAAGGTAAAAACAGGTGGGTGAAATCAATTTTTACAGGTTTATTTAAACCAAATATACAAAATATTATTATTTCAACTTGTAACCAATTTTAACAAGTATTAGAATACTTTATTTTACATTTTTAAAAAAACCTCTGAAATCTTTACACAAATCTCAAATCAGAAAAGCACTCAATAGTCACATGTGGTTAGTGGTTGCCATTGTTGACAGCACACATCTAAGTCATTGTTAGTGCTCCATAGGTATTAGATGTTCCTATTTTAACACAAGCAGTCTACACACAAGAGGACCGAATTAAATTTAAGGACAGTTTGCGGCAAAACTAAAACTCCTATAGCTTTATCGGTTCAAGCGGGTCTTCCTATTTTCTTCACTTTATCACACTGTCCCTGAAGGTTTTAGTAGATGTTTCTCCAACTTTATCTCAATGTTCTCAAATGCTTTACTACCGCTCTGGTTTTCTTGATCTCATTGCTCTTGACACTTTCAAGTACAGAGTAAAACATTCAAGACCACTGAGATAAAAGCTGTAGATCAACAAGAACACAGCACAACACAAAATACCGCAAGTCAATTCTCATTCTTGTTTCTCTGTTCACAAAAGTAATATATTTACCTAGAATCCCAACTCGTGGTTTGGCTAGATGTTGAAAAGGGTCAATAGCTCGTCTTCTTCAACCCTTTTCCTTTCCATGGTAAGATTCTTGTGGTCAAAACCCTACCATGGATCTTTTTGTTCACACCAGTGACTAGCAAACCCAAGACTTCCTCGCCTCCAGGCAATTACATTTGCAGTTCATTTTGCCTGCAAACCTCACTGTTCTCTCTCCACTTAGCTTCATCCTTCAGGTGTTGGATCATATAATAGGCAGCGGTAGTGTGGGATGAGGTCTGAATTAGACCATTCCCCCCGATAGACCTTCCATATCACTTATCTTTCCTCATAACGTTTATCATGATTGTAAATACATAATCATTTGAATAATCATCCCTGAAGCACAGTATCATGCTGCATGCCCAACATAGTTACTGACACAAAGCAGATGCTCAAAAATACTAAGTAATGAGTGTAATACACGAAAAAACTGAGGTGGTTGAGTACATGGAATGAGAAAATTTTGAACTACAAAAGATAGTTAATGTCAACTAGCGATGAATACCTTCACTCAGGATGACAGTCCTAATGGTGGCATTGGAAAAGTCTGTAAACAAGTCACACACACACACACACACACACACACACACACACACACACACACACATTTTACTTGTTTGACTATTTATTTGTACCTGAAAAGTTTTATGAGCAAGTATAGTATAAGGAGAAAAATATGTCATAGGGCAGGGTGCAGGGCATTATGAGAAAAGCGGAACAGATGGCCAGGGGATGAGCCATGCTTCATTATTAAGCAATTGTGTGACCTTCAAGCACTCTAGACCTTAAATTCATTCTTTGTAAAATAACTTAGCTGGATTTGATCTCCATGAGACTTCGTTTTATCAACTTTAAAATGCACTTTTTTTCCACATTTTAACCTCTCTGAAATTGAGATGCATCTTACAATCAATGCTTTTTACATCCATGTCAAGCGTGGTTGTGAATGACATAAACAAAGTAAAAATAAAAAAATCTTCCCTTGATACTGTCTGGAAAGATCAAGAAAGCACTAACACTAAAGCATTTTAGATTCAGTGAAATACAAGGACTTTAGGCCATAAAACTCTGTGTTTCTACGTTATTTCCTTTACTACCCATTTCCTAACATTTTAAATCATTTTAAATTAAAAGATAAACATTTACAGAATAGTGTATCTTTGTGTAAATCACTGACCTGATTCCTGTTAATCATTTTTTAGGTCAAAATAACCAGGGTGCTTAGACTCATAACTGACATAGAAATATTTACAGTGTGTTTTCAAACACAGCTAGCTCAACCACCACCAAACACACATATTCACCTAAAGACAATTGTTTTTTCCTTGATTGAGGAAATATGCCTCAACCTAGAATTCTCCAGATAAGAAGCTTTATTTCTTTACTCAGCATGAACAGGATACACATTGTAAAAGTCTAAAAATAAATGCTTTGCTAATTTTCATATCCTATCACACGATGGTGGAGTTTTACTTTTTATAAATCAGGCATCATGAATTTATTCAAACAATTATGATATATTTTGGTACACAAACACTATACTTATTGGGACCGCCTCACACATACCTCAGAAGCATTTTGGAAGCCTTCCAATGTTCTATCATTACTTGTTAGTTATTGTGTGTTTCAATATTCTTCACACAGTCAAACTCCGTAAATGACACTAGGAAACCCTCTAGAAAAAAAATGCTGTATGCACACATTCACCCAAGCAGAGAATTGTATATACAGAGTTAACATCTAGACACATCTACACACACCACCCCTCACAATCACAAAGACTTTCTTCAATACGTTTTTTTTAAAACCGTTTTGTCTTTAATACTTAATGTTTTCTACAAACTACATCAATTCCCCTTTGGGGGTTGAAAATGACACATCTTTTAATCTCCCCCTTGATTCCTTGCTACAGTTTGTTTTTAAACATATTGACTTAGTGTCAAATCTTCACCCACAACTGGTTTTTGCTAATTTTTGCTCTGCAGCCACTGTTATTGAAGCAGAGTGTTTGCACTTAATGCCAACGGAAGGCAGCGTGAGCTGTCTAGATGGTGCATGAGGGAGAACAGCTGATGGATTGCAAATCTCTGCATTTCACCAACAGAAATGAATTTGAATCCATCAATTTTATTCCCTGATGCCAAATTTAGGAAGTTCAGTTTATGCAGATCTGTCAAAATATTACATTAAACACCTAGATGAATGAGTTAAATTAATTTAATTTTGCAGTTTGCTTTGATTGGGTTAGGCTAGTTCTATACACAAAGCAGAATCTCCAAGGGAAATTGAACCTAGTCAGGGAAGGGATCAGGGCAGTGGCAGCTGGGCTCAGCCGAACGGTCAGACAAAGTGTTAGAAATCAGTAACAAGGGAAGGGAGGTGCCTAGACTTTCCTTCTGACACCCATGCCTGTCTTTTACTTAACACCTATCTGATGTCCCTGAAAGAAAGTAACCACAGCAGTGAATAAAATTAAGATGAAAAAAGGCCACTATGCTTGCAATGCAGAGCAGATCAGTCAGGGCGACCAAAATGAAAGAGAAAAGGGAACAATAATCCTGCTGTGTGGTTATATAGCACCTTTCATCGAAACAATGTGAGAATTCTCTATTTTTGCAGGCCAGCTCCCTAGAGGGCTTTGAAAGCAATTCAGGAGGGAAATAAAAGGATTGCAGAACAGATTTCAGGCTTGAATGATAAAATGGACATTCTGCAAGACAGATTTTACTGAATTGATAACTGGATGATTGAGGCTGTCACACATAAATAAATTGAAAAGGAGTAAAATCAAAAAGAAAGCAGAAAATTTTGAAAGGATATAAAAATACAAAGAAAACCTGATGACCTTGAAAGAAGGTCAGAGAACCAGCCTCGATATTCAGAGACAGTCAAGAAGATTCAAACCTGGAAATCTCATAGGCTCCTGGCAGATAGGGTCAATACCAAAGCAGAAGACCCATACATTTCCAAAACAGCATAGTGCCAACACTGCACAGTTGGCAAGGCTTAAGAAGTTATCAAATCATAAAATCAGTCAGATGATTTAAGCAAGAGTTGCCCTGAAGTCTAGGTTTCTTTTTTCTGGTTTTCCTTTTCTTTTATGGAAGGACAGGGCTATGGAAGGATAACTACAGAGTGGCCTACCATGAAGAACACAGACTTCTGCTTAGGTTTGAGATGTCTCTTACAGGTAACATGGGCCCACAAGATATTTCTCACCTGGGCTGCTTCCCATTCCCTACGGAGTAATGGAGAGATGTCACTTTGGCCCACTCTGTAGGTCACAACCTAGACCCTGAAAGAAGGATTCACAACCTAGACCCAGAAAGAAGAGACCCTCTCTCAAGCCTCTGGTTTGGCTATGAGAGGGAAAGGGAAGGTGTTCCCTGGAGGCTTCCTCTTTCCTCCTGCTGTTAGAAAATGTCCATTCAACCCTCTTCTTAACTCCTACAAATGCTGGTAGGTTCTACTCAGAGCATTGGAGACGAGGAGAAATTGGAGGACACAGGTGAGGAAATGTCAGAAGTAGTTGTACATTCTGGGAAAAGACAAGCAACCCATAACTTCATAATGTCAGCTGCTCCCACTCATCTACAAATTGAAAGATCACTGGATCAAAAGTGCCTCTTTTCCTTACTAGTAAGGCTTGAGTTGTTTCACCTTAAGGCTGGGTCTGATTTTCATATTGAAATTTCTAAATTTCTAAAACAAGCTTCTGTTTAGCACCATGTGGTACAAAATAATTTGTTAATGCTAGTGATATATTATAGTTTCCTAGAAATGCATTCTATAAGTAGTATCTGCAGCTAGATTTCTTTCTATAATAGCAATGCAGTGCCCTGTAATGTAAAAAGCATATGTCCATGTGTATATGTGTAGATACAAGTATACAAGCTGTCATTCTCCAATAGAAATACCTTGTTATGCAAAAATAATAAAATTATAATATTGCAGTGAACTATTAAGCACAAAATTTTAAGTTAACTACAGTGGAGAATTATGTGACCTAAGTAAAAGAACATGGCATTTAGAAGACAGCCGACAATAGTGGAAAGATATGAGTGGTAGACCAAAAAATGGACTTAATTTCTTTCTTAACCCTAACAGAGTCCTTGGTGATAATTCTTAGCTTCTCTATCTCTATGTTCATCTATGAAATGGAAATATGGGAAGATTAGAAATTATGTAAATATTGTTACTTCATACAAGCATTCAGTAAATTACAGCTACTATTCTTATTGGAAAGCAGCACAAAGAGAGTAGGAGATTTCAAGAGAAAAAAACTGATTTGAAGTCTAGATTAATATTCACTAGCTGGATAACTTTGAAAAAGACAGTTAACAACTATGACCCTCTGTTGCTTTACATGTGAAATGGGCATAAAAATTATTATTTCCAATGGGTTGTTCTAAGTAATAAACAAGATCAACTAGATAAAGTGCTTACTTGAAACATAGTGGGTGCCCAAAACATGTGAATTCCCTTGGTCTCCCTGCCATGTAACCAAACAGATATACTTTTGCATAAGTTTGTTCTTAGACAATGAAAAACTAAAAGCATTTATAACCAGATACCCAGAGACTCTTCCTATAATTATTGCTAAAAGATTCATGGTATGCAATCAGAATGTTCAATACAGAGGTGGATTTTGGGAATAGTAGCTTCTGGACTACTAGGAAAGATTTTGCCGTTTATGAATCGTTCTTTTGTCTTTCTGCCTGCTTGTTTGTTCACCTTTCCTCAGCATTAATAAAGCACCTGCTATGTTTAAGGCATGAGCTAGAAGCTGAAGTTGAAGGAAGGAGAAAACCTTTATCCAATTAACATGTTTTCCCCTTAAGGCAAGTCTCCCCCCAACAGCGTTTCCTTTCTCCTCTTCATAAAACCTCAATTTTGTTGCCTTCTCTGCCAAGAATTCCCTGTTACTCTTCTTTCATCCATTTACTGCATTTCCATTGTCCTGGCCTGATACTGTGCTAAGCCAAGCACCGATGCCAAAAGGGAGAGGGCCAGTGGAGAAGGATTCATGCCCAAAGATCCCTGGAGCCCCTCTCTTGAGAATCTCCCAACAGCCTGGCCAGGGTAGAGCAAAATTTCACCAGCAGCTGCAGCAGTAGTTCACGGCCCTGTGAGAATGTGACATCTCACTCCTTCATTCACAATGCTTCTCTGCTCTCTGCCTCTCTTAGATTTTAGTTTGCCTGCCTCTGGGACTCGGATGCTTTCACGGAATTGATGAAGACCCTTGGGAAATTTATTTGTCTTCTGATATCATCCATGCTAACGCTCCCCTCCATTAGCTCAGATAATCAAGAGTTGACTCTACATAGAACTGTGGAGGATTACAAAAGCACTTATAATCTAATGAAAGAAAGTGAGAAAATACTGAAGGAATTTTGAAAAACAGCGACAACAGAAAGAAAGTCACACATATATACATAAACTAACTTGCCATGCTCTAGCTAAGCACGAGAATTAAAAGGGATATGTTACGGAATAACTGAAACAAATGGCACTGAGACTGGGACAACATCCCTGTGCCACTAGAACAGAATATTATGAAAGTTGGTCAGGATTTAGAAGGGACATTCCATGACATCTGGGGGAAAAATAAGGTGACTTTCATTCTAACTTTTGACTGATATCTCTGAAATTAATTTCTTCAAAGGATGGTTTTAGACTCTAATTCATTCGTCTTGAGTTTGTTTACATGAAAATCAAGGCAGAAAAGCAGGGTCAATTACCAATATTAGTAGTAGCCCAGTCGTAATATAGGAAATTCTAGTATTGCCAGTTGCATATAGGAAAATTGAAGGATAGTAACAGTGAACAACCTAACTACATAGGCCTACCCCAAGTTGGTGGCACAGATGCCTAGAAATGCCAGATTTGCCTCCCTTATTCTTGGTGGGTCAAATATCACTGATACTCTTACCAAAGAAATGAAAGAAATCAAAGCTCCCACTGATGTCATGAAAGAGAAGGGATTTGGTAAATTCCGATTTCCCATTTAATATCTTATTTTTTAAAAAACTAAGCTAGTAAGAGAATTAGAACGGTTCGTAGCACATTAAATAAAATAATGGCCTCCACAACAGCAGTGATTTTTTATATGACCGTGAAATTTCCCATTTAATATCTTATTTTTTGAAAAATAAGCTAGAAAGAGCATTAGAATGTTTCGTGGCACATTACATAAAATAATGGCGTCCACAACAGCAGTGGTTTCTTATATGACCATGAAATTAACATGTTGTCCAGATTCCAGATTAATGTTTGTGACAAGTGACTTTATCAATGCTATTTTCTCCTTCCCAGTCACGGATACCAGTCAGTTTACATTCACTGGGAGGATTGTATAGCAAACCTTATTGTGGAATGATACATAACTACTCACATTCACTAAAATTTAGTGGAAGTAAACAATGCTTCACAAGCAGGTCCATCACTGCAGCAATGACCTTCTAATTCCTGGAATAACAGAGAGGACTTGAAAAACGATAGATGGGGATTGAACCATTCACAACACAATCTAAGAGTCACCAAACACTGTTAAAATCATGGTGATTCACTAGATAAATTTTTTCAGTTACAGCTAAAAAAAAAAAAAAAAAAAAAAGCTGGTCTTAGATGAGGCACCTTACCTGTAAAAAGGAGTCACAAACATTATTAGGCTTCTCTGGATATACGAAAGCTCATATCTGGAAGTTGTACTGGAGCCCACATACAAGAATACAGATAAGAAAATTAATTTCTAGAAGAAATGAATTCCATACTCACATTTGCTCCAAAATGGCTTAGACAAATCCTTTCACAATCCAACCCCATTAGGCAAAATGTGCTATCAGTATAAGGAGTCTGATCTATCTAGATTATCAAGGTTAACTAGATTATTGCATAGACAATGAAATACTTTCCTTAAGAGAAAGAGAATAGAATATTACTTCCATAATCTAGTCCATGAACATTTTTGAAGTGAGGAGAAGACACAGAGATTTTACCCCAGAGAAAGATGCGTATAGGTGACCATAGTCTACACAAAAGTAACTGGTCTGAGTCTAGAGTTGCAAAGTAGGTAGAGATAACGGCAGGGGATTTGGCAAGTACAGAATGAGTAGCAAAGGGAGGGTAAAGATACAAGTACTATAATCACAAACTTGCTAAAGAGGAAAGTGCAACTCCTTGGCAATCACCCCCAGGAGACTGGACGCGGTGAGATGAGAAGGAAATTTGTGTTGGTCATCCTGTCCCTGATGGGGGTAATCCCTTTACAGTGTTTCTGATTGCATACAGTCATAAACAAGATCCCTGTGATGGCTCCACAGCTGAGCCGCCATTTTAATCAGAATGTGTCCACTGAAGGAAGGCTGACCACAAACACTTGAACAACTGCTTTGGTGGAAAGAGGGCAAATAACCGTGATGTTGTAAGCTGAGGCGTGTAAAATACATTAACACACACACACACTTCAACAGCCTCAAGAGCTAAAAAATAAACCATTCTAGGTTTGAGAAGTAAAACACTGGATCCTCTTAAAGCATTGGATATACCAAAAAAAAATTGTTTTCCCGGAATTTTTTTCCCACTAAATCTGGATTTCTTTGGTTGTTTAAAAGGGGTATTGAGATGTAGTTACATGGTAGCCAATAGCATATCTACATACTATTCTAACTGCTACATGATTTTTTAAATTAAACTTTTTATTTCAACATAATCATTGAGTCACAAGCAGTTGTAAGAAATAACGCAGGAAGATTCCAGGTGCCCTGTACCCAGTATCCCTCAATGGTGACATCTTACAAAATTGCGGTGAAGTATCAAAACCAGAATATTGACATTAATACAAACAGCATACAGAACACTTCCAAACCAAAAAGGCCCCTCATTTTTTTTTTTACTGCATCCACCATACTCCACCTTCTCCTGCCCCTGGTGCCTAGCAACCATTATATATATGCTATTATATAGCCATTTTTATAAAGCCATCATTTTGAGAATGGTACATGAATAATAGTATAAAGTATGTACCATTTTTAGATTGGCTTTTATTTACTTAGCATAATTCCCTGGAAATTCACTCAGGTTGTTGCATGTGTCAGTTTTGTTCCTTTTTATTGCTTGACAGTATTCCATGATATGGATGTACCTCGATTGGTTTGACGATTCAATCATTAAAGAACACCTAGAGTCCTTCCATTTTTGGCTATTGTTAACAAGGCTTCCATCTGCATACAAGTTTTTGTGTAAACATACATTTTCCTTCTCTGGGATCAGTTCCCAAGAATGAAATTGCTGGGCAAAATAACAATCACATATTGAATTTTATAAGAAACTATTTTCCAGACTGTACCATTTTATATTCCCGCCAGCAGTGCACGAGTTATCCTATTTTTCTGCATCCTCATCAGTAGTTTGTTTTGACTACTCTGATGGTGTATAGTGATATTTTATTATGGTTTTAATTTGCTTTTTCTAATGATTAATGATGTTGAACCTCTTCTCATGTGTTATTTGCCGCTATATATCTTTTTGGTAAAATGTCCATTTATGCCTTTGGCTCATTTTCCAATTGGATTGGCTCATTTTCCAATTGGATTGTTTCTTTACTATTGAGTTTTGAGACTTCTTTATATATTACGGATACATTGCCTACTATGTTCTTTGCAAATATATTCTCCTAGTTTGAGGCTTGTATCTCCATCCTTTTAGCAATATTTCACAGAGCAAAAGTTTTTAAATTGGATGATTCTCAATTTAGCAATTGTTTATTTAACGCATCGTGTATTTGGTGTCAAGTTTTAGAAAATTTTGTCTAGCCCTAGATTCCAAAGGTTTTCCATCCATTTTACTTTCAACTCACCTTTATCATTATATTTGAAGTGTCTTGTAAACAGCAAATTGTTGAATTTATTTTCCATTCTGCTAAACTCCCTAAATTTATATATTTAGACAATTTACATTTAAGGTAGTTATTGATATGTTAGGGCTTAAGTGTAAAATATTGTTTTCTATTTATTGCCACTGCTTCTCATTCCTCTATTCTCTTTTCTTACCTTCCTATAGATCATTTTAACATTTTTAAAGGATTTCATCTGGATTTACTTATAGTATTTCAAAGTTTTTCATTTTCTTGGTGCTTCTTTATATATATATATATATATATATATATATATATATATATATATACACATCATAGTCTATTGTTAGTGATATTTTACCAAATTCAGTAAAGCATATTTTGTTTAATAAACCTTACATCCATTTAGTTCCCTTTAACCTCTCCTCTATGAATATAATTCTTAAGTATTTCCTCTAAACACATTGAGCATCACAGTAGCCAGTGTTAAGATTTTTTGTAAAAACCATCAAATATAATTTATGAGAACTAGGATACCTGTTACTTTGGCCCCTATTGTTACCCGTTCTAATGTTCTTCTTTCCTTTCGGAAATTTCAAATCTTCTTTGGTTATAATTTTCTTTCTTTTTAGAGAACTTCATTTAGCCATTATATAAGGGTAGGTTTTCTAGCAACACAGTCTTTTACTTAAAAATGTCTTAATTTTCTTTTCATTTCTGAAGTATATCTCACCGAAGGTAGAATTTGTGGTTGGCAGTTGTTTTCTTTCATTACTTGAGAAAGATTGTGTTACTTTCTTCTGGCCTCTATAGTTTCAGATGAGAAAACTGCTGTTACTTGAATTGGTATGTCTCTACAAGCAACACATAGTTTCTCTTGGACTGCTTCCAAGACATGTTTTGGTCTTAGTTTTGAGTTTAATTATGATGTGTCTTGGTGTGAATTCTTTGAGTGTATTCTCTTGTGGATTCACTCAGCTTCTTAAATCTGTAGGCTTATGTCTTTTGCCAAATTTCAGAATATTTCAGGTTTTATTTTATTAAATATTTTTTAATCCCATTGTCTTATTCCTTTCTTTCTGGAATTCCAGTGACAAGGATGTTAACTTTTCATTATTCTCCCACAGGTCCCTGAGACACTGCTCATTTATTGTTTAGTTCATTTTCTTTCTCTTCAGATTGCATACATTCTATTGATCTATCTTCAAATTCGTTCATTCTACTCTCTGTACTCTTTGCCTTCTAGCAAACCCATTCAGTATATTTTAAATTTTGGTTACTACATTTTCAGTTCTACAATTTCTACTTTTTAAAAAATAACTTCTATTTATTTGATAAAGTTTTCTTTTTTTATTTGTTTCAAGAGAATACTTAATTGCTTGTAAAAACATTTATTGTGAATGTTTTGTAATCCTTGTCAAGTAATTCTAACATCTGTGTCATCTTGGTACTGGTATCTGTTCATTGTTCTTTCTCATTCATGTAGTGATTCACCCTGTCCTTGGTTTAAGGAATGTGTTTTACATTTATCACTGATATTTTAGATATTGAATTATGATATTCTGGATCCTATTTATTTATTTTTTTAAGATGGCACTTGACTTTTGAAGTAACTTAAAGTCAACTGATTATGCTCAGCTTCCCAATGAGTCCCACCAACACTACTCTAGGAAAAATGGGTCAATAACTTACACTGTCTCACTGCCTTTGAATAGAAGTATAATATCCAAACTGCTCCATGTTAAAATGATAATATATTTTGTATGTGGGATTAAGTAAAACATATTAATTATTTTAAAAGAGCATAATCTTAGCCAAATTTGTTATTATCTTTGCCAGCTCTTGAACTCAAACTAACCTCTGCTGTCTGATTTAGCCTTGAGAACTGTGAACTGACTCAGATCAGTTATGGCAATGAGCATTCTGTTGGTTCATCTCCAAACCTAGAATTTTTCGGTCACATAAAAGGAGTTCTAAGATCTCCATGACCAACTGTCCACCACTAAATATCCCTGCTAGTTCAACCATTCTGATAACCACCCTAGCACTCTTGAATATTGTGAAAAGCATGCTTACTTTATCTTTTTGGAGTACGTTCTACTACCTAAACCTGGTATTTAGGAGTGTAATATAAATATTAAAATATGGAAAACATTTTTAACTGCAGCAACACTTACTGGGATATATAATTACAGCCACTAAAATATTTTATAAGATGCCAATGCTTCCCTAACTTGTAAAAAAACTCTCAATGTCTTGGTGAAGTAAATATATTCTAAGTCCTTTCAGAAAATGTAATTAGGGTATTGTTCAAACTAAATCTAATCCAATATTTTTTCTCCCTAAGGCTTTAGACTTCTTCCCTGTATAATACCATGGAATTTATGAAACCTCAAATATTGAAAGTTCTTATTCAAGGCCGACAGGAGAACATGTCTGCTGTTTTAAATATCACTGAATTATTCTTGCTCTGACCTCTATGGTCTTTTAAAGGGCTCACCTAATTAAGTAAGATCCACTTGGGTAATCTCTCTTTTGATTAACTTAAAGTCAACTGATTAGGGACCTTATTTACATCTTTACCTCTAAAACATTCCTTTGTCTTTAATGTAACAACCCTTTAATGTAAACTAATCATGAAAATAAATTCCATCATATTCATATGTTTTGACCAGAGTCAAGGGGAAGAGATTATACAGAAATTGTATACCAGAGGTGGGAATCTTGAGGGTCATCCTAAAATTCTACCTAACATATTCCTCAAATACCATCTATAAAGGAAATTAATGGTAATAGAGAAAGACACTTAAAAGTAAATGAAATATGTCATTTTTAAAACCAAACATGAAATAACCAAACTTTTTTTTTTCTTACTGACAAATTGACACCATTTGTTACATAATAAATACCTTATGTGTTTGGCAATAGAAGGTGGTATTGAAAGGGATTCACTTTCTTTCAAGGACTTTTTAATATTTTCTTTGTCCATGGACTTTTCTCTGATTTAATGTGAAGTACAAGATACAGTCCTCCAATTATTCAGCATGTGTCCAAAGAATTGTAAATGGAAACTTAAAAATATTTCTTATATCTAATCATCTTGAGAGAAACCCATGTGTGACAGTTTACATTTGATGAATATCTTGTTAAATGCTACATATCTACCTAAGAGCAGAGCTTTACAATATATTAATCAAAAGCCAATAGAACTAAAAAGATAAATGGGAAAATCCAAATAATATATAATTCAACACCTCTTTCCTAGGAATTGAAAGAAGAAATAAATCAGTAAAGTTATGAAAGACCTGAAAACAGTTGCAATAAGCTTGACCTTATTGGCACTAAATAGCAGAAAACACATTTTTTTCAGTATACATGAAGCAGTCACTATCATAAACTGTTTTGGGCCATAAACAAAGAATTAACAAATTTCAAAATGATTAGAAATAATATAAAGTATGTTACAATTTTATAAAGAAATTAAATTATAAATCAAACAAAAATATCTGGAGAATTACCAACATTTTGAAGTTAAATAACATATATCAAAATAGACTCAGAGTAGTGGCTCACACTTGTAATCTCAGCACTTTAGAAGGTGGAAGTGAGAGAACTGCCTGAGTCTCCGGGTTCGAGACCAGCCTGAGCAACATGATGAGACCTCATCTCTACAATAAACAAAAAATTAGCTGGGCATAGTGGTGCACACTTGTAGTTCCAGCTACTTAGAAGACTGGAGAAGGATTGTCTGAGCTCAGCCGGTTGAGGCTGTGGTGGACATGAGCATGCCATCACTCTCCAGCCTGGGTGACACAGTAAGATTTCAACTCAAAATAATAATAATAATAATAATAATCAAAATAACTCCTAAATCAAAAAGAAAGCCTCAAGAGAAATTAAAATTATTCTGGACTGAATGTACATGAAAATCGAGTCTTTTAAAATGTGTGGAATACAGCTAAAACCCTGCTTATAGGAAAATTTATAGCATTAAGTACTTATTTTGAAAAATAAGAAAAGTCAAAAATCAGCAATCAGCTTCCAACTTCAGAACCTAGAAAAAAAGAGAAAAATTAAATGGAAAGGCAAAAGAAGAAATAACATTAACAGCACATATCAATAAAATAAAAGAAAATAAACAGAAAAATAGAGAAAAACAATGAAAATAAAACTGATTCTATAAAAATATAGATAAAATTTATATCTAGGTCCATACATTTGTCAACCTAAATGAACCAACTAATTTCTTAAAAGATACAAGCAAGCACCATAACTCACTCAAAAATAACTGACAGAATATTATTATACTTACAAAATAATTTAAATTAATGATTTAAAATATTTTACAAAAAAACTTTGGGCACTAATTTCCACCATAGGTGTTTTCTATTAAACATTTTGGGAAAAAATAAGTGTCCTATACCAAATTTCTGCCAAAAAATTGAAGAAGAAGAAATAGTTCTTAATTCCTTTTATGAGGTCAGTATTACTCTAATAACAAAAACAGAGAACTATATTTTAAAAGACACAGACAATATCCTTCATGAATATATATGCAAAAATTCTCAATAAAATAGTGGTAAATCAAATTCAGCAGTATAAAAAGGATAACTTGTTATAACAATGGAGTTCAATTGAAAATGCAAGCCTGGTCCAGTATAAATTAATCAAAATAATTCACTACATTAACAGACCACACATGAAGAAAGCCACGAATCATCTCAATATATGCAACACAAAATTTGTTAACATAAATCAATATTAATTTATAACAAGTTTATTTAGGAAACCAGGAATAGAGAAAAGCATCTTTATACTCATAAAGAAATTTTGCTTAAAACCGAGAGCTATAATTATATTTAATGTCAATATACCGAAAAGACAAAATGCTTTCCTCCAAAAGATTAGGAACAAGGCAACGATACCCCTTCTCACTATTTCTATTCAATATTATACTGGAAGTCCTAAGTTGAGCAATACAACACAGACAAGAATAAAAGCACACAGATTAGAAAGGAAGAAAGATGTCTGTATTCACAAACAACACATTATCTAGGTAAAAAAAATTTCTATCCCTTAAGGTAATATAATATTTTGAAAGTGGTTGACGTTGGTGGTATGGAGATGATGAAATTCTATGTGAGAGAATTAAGCAGTTCAATTTTTCTTTAATCTTAAAATAACGATGAATTAAACATCTTCTCAAATAAAAGCCAGAATATCATTTTTTTTTTTTTTTTTTTTTTTTTGCTTATCTCTTTGTTTCTTCCATCTTTCTGACGGAATGAATTCGATGTAAAAACCATGCCAATTGTGTGTGGAGTGGGGATCTGATTTTTCTTAAATTCTGCAGGATCACATGTGGTCCAAGCTAGAATGAAACTTAAAGTATATGTCCAGGAACACAGAACTGGAGAGCTGCAGAGCTTTGGTTTACTGAGCCACCCTCAACCCCAGGCACCATGCCCAAGGCTTTTTTGGATGATCCTTTCCCACATCATATAAAGTAAATTCACACAACATTTTAAGGATTTCAGTTGGATTATTTCAGTGAAGGCAATAAAATTTGTAATTAATTTTTAATTTAATAATTGAAGGGCAAGGAAAATATTCCTTCAATGAAATTTCCTTGCATGATTTCTCAGATGGTTTTGCCATCACCCGTCTCACTGAGAACCTCACCCTGTTGGAAGCTGCAATCTGAACAGATGAAGCACCTTTCAACCTGAGTAATTACCTCCCAGGGCTATAAACCCTCTATGCCCAACACATAACCAAGCCTTGTCATTAAAATATAAATTACCTTTCTCTTTTTGATCCCTTTTAAAAGAGAATTGCAGGCCCAACAGCTGACTAGGAGGCAGGGGGTAGAGGAAATCGGAGGAGAAAGGAATGTTGGCCTGGAATAAAGGATCATCTTCACTGAAAATGAGCTCTATGTTGAGATCCGGGCTAGGAAAATGTTGGGGATTAAAGCAATAGGTAAGGATGAGACTAGGAAATCAAGAAACAATTACACTAACAGCTGCTTCCCACCCCTTCCTCTCTGTGGCTTTTCTTTGTCCACCCTCAATGATGAGTTTTGTAGCACTAGTTGGCTTTGCAGAGAAAAAAAAAATACTAAAACAGTCACCACGGAATTTTTTTTTTCTTCCAAGACATTTCAGTACAAATAACTTCAGGACACATACATCTCAAACATTAAATTAAAGGCCTTTTATCCTTTGCTGCCACCAAGATCCCCCAGTTGTATACAAATGAGAATTGGAAAATATTGCCTAGTGGACCTCTTGGGCAACCTGAACTTCTGAAAAACAATAGCTATAACAGATGTTTCTTTCATATAATCTGTGTTTGATCTCCTAAATAATGTTTCACTACCAGGGGCTTGGCAAAGGGTCAGGAAATGTGTATAATTTAAGGAGAAAAATATGGAAACAACAACAAAAAAAACCCCATGATACCCTGAAACAACTGCTGCAAATTCTATGATCAAAACATGGTTTCTGTTACAGCAAATAATCTTTATTTTAAATGTCTAATTTCCAAAGATATGTAAGTTCTCAGATAAAGGCAAGCAGCCATCTGCAATACAACCACTTCGTTTTGCAGACAACACTGAAGAAGTGCTACGGCAATAAGATACATATGGATGTCAAAAAGTCAGGTCTCCCTCATGCTGTCTACTACGTTTTCGAGAATAAGCTTTTAAAAAATCTAAACCATTACTTCTCCAACCTGACTTTCAGAAATGTATTCAAATCTTCAATCTAACTTTTTTTCTTTTTACTGCAGATAATTCTTCTTTGGAATAAGAAACAACCAGGCAATCATTCTCATAATGATCCACCATATTCTGGAAGAGTACCACGACTCATTTCACCTCAATCTCACCCTGCTTCAAAAGTAATTGATTTCTGTCCACTTTTTTAAAAATCTTTATTCAAGGGTCATTTTTTTCTTTCATGTGATCACTTTGAATATTAAAACCTGTATTCTCACTCTTGGAAATACACTAGAAAAATATTTTATTTAAAAATTTGTCTACAACCAACATGATCAAAGAAGTTTAGCCTAAAAGCCTGAATTGTATTCTTCTTCCATTTTAAGCACTGTGAACTAAAATAATTCTCTTCATCATAAGTCAAGTCACTGGCACCTTCATTTTGTCATTCAGAAAGCTAGGATCATTAAAATGCCAACTCTCAGGGTTCAAATTTCAGGGGAAAAAATGAGTACCAGTGATTTGCCATGATGCCATGTTTATCTTAGTAAGGGAATACACACGGAATCCATGTGCAAAGTATAGACACTTATACACATAAAATAGGAAATTCATGGTCATATTCTGGAAGAAGACCAAGCCTATGAAATAATATATTACCCATCTTTTCATTGACCAGTCACAATCATAGCACACGTGCAGTGTAAATCAAAAAAATTAAACAGTTTTATTTAAAATCAACAAATAAAATATAAAGTTATTGCATGTGTATGGTAAAGAAAAATCTTCCCCATACTCAGCAGTCACAATGCTAAATCTAAATATGTACTTCTATTCCTTTTAAGAGCCACAGGCAATACCCTACCACCTCACTCCCCCACCCCCGCATATCTTTCATAGGTCTCCTCTCTCAGTCTCATTCTTATGTGTTTGCTATTTTAATTCCAATTCCTCAAAAGAACCTATGCTTCCCTAAGGTGTCCCTCCAAAGCATAATCTATTGCACTTCTAAACCATGGAACATGGTAATTCTGTAACCATATGGCTTTTAGTAACTAAAATGAGATCCCAGGAGTAAAATTCTTTATATTCAAGATCAGTTTTCTTCTCAAACTTAAGGTATAATAAGATATGAAAGTATGATGAAAGTAAACGCAATTGTGAGAAAATGATTTTTTTTTTAAGTAGTGAGAAATTCCCTATAAAATAAACCCTCATAGGAATTCCTAAACTCAAACTAAGAATTACTGGTTTTCAAAGAATTCATTCTTCTACCTACACTTAAGTGAAAAATTGTGCTATGTTAAAAGATGCAAATATGTGTTAGTTAAATTTGTCATCATATGTTTGCTGCTTTGTTCACCATCTGCGTTTTTTTTTTCTTTGAATTAAGTTGGGGGAAGTATAATTTAAATGTGACTAAGGTTGACAGACTGCCTCCACTTAAATTATCTTTGTTTTTTTATGGTGTTTTCCTGTTTAATAGTGAATAGATATCCTTTCTCATATTTAAAGAACCAATTTTTAAAAGAAAGAATTTTTTCACTTTTAATGTTTGATCTAAGAAAAGCCTTTATATGGTAGATAAAAATTACTACATTTAATAAGTTTTCCCTTAGGTGTCAATTACTTTAAATCCAGATTTTACTTATTGCTATAAGAATGTAGTGGTTATTTAGACCATGAGTACCTTTAACGAGATCAAAGGCCTTTAGAAGACTAATGTACGAAGTAGAAATGAACTTTTATTTTTCAATGGTTTTGAGAAGATTCTTTTCAAATCAAAGGCAGCAGAGCCCACTACTGGCATAGTTGTTGAAACTTTTTTCCAGTCCAATAATTGAATGTTGCTTGGAGCTAAACTTTTACAGGAAAAAAATAAAGTCTAGGAATATAAATAATACAAATTTTCAATCAATTTTTAAAGCCAAGCGATTTATTACAATAGGGTTTTGTGGTCTGTTTAAAGATCAACACTAGGATGCTCCCATCACATGATAGCATTATGGCGACAACTTTTAGAAATCTGTCATTCTGGACTGCTAAGGACCCACTGTGAAATAAATCAGCCAAGTTGTTGGAATGGCATATGGAAAGAAACTTTAAATGAAGGTTTAGTGGATATGTGACCCTCTTTGAATTGCAAGGACTATGTTTTACAAATGAAGTGATGAATTTGAATTTATTCAACAAAAATTTATTGTTATCATTCCACCAAGAAAATTGACAAAAGAATATATTTTAGCTTTCACTTTAAATGCAGGATATCTTAGTTTCTTGTGGTAGTTGTAAAAATTAACACAATCTAGGTAGTTTAAAACAACAGAAATTTATTCTCTCATACTTATGGAAGCTAATTCTGAAATTAGTAACACTCATCCAAAATCGAGGGGTCAGCAAGACTGTGTTACTTTCAGAAGCTTTCAGGGAGAATCCATTCTTGGCCTCCGTCAGTTTCTGGTGGCTTTTAATGTTCCTTGCCACTGTGGTTAAATTGCCTTCTCCTCTACTGTATATGTTATATCTCCCTCTACTTCCATTTGATAAGGGTACGTGTCATTCATTTAAGTCTTGCCCCATACCTCAAAATCCTTAACTTTGTCATATTTGCATATACCCCATTTCCCTAGTAAGTTAATAGGTATAGGTTTCATGAATTAGGATGTGAATATCTTTTGGGGGCCACTTTTAAGTCTACCACAGAGAAGAAAAAAAAATATATATATATATATATTATATTATATTCACCGTCATGAGCTGATATTTATCTGATTTGGGATCTGAAAAATATAGAAGCCAAGACTTAATTTATATTTATCACAAATTAGAATATTCAGAGATTGACAAAAGTAAATGCAAATGCTCTCTGAGGGAATGCACACTTATTCTAAGACCCAAGAGGGGAAAAAATGAATAAAAATAAGTTCTCAAGAAAAACAAATTTGCAGCATTATAAACAAAAGCTCATAGAAAGAACCAACAGTAAAATCAGACTTGTGAAGACTTCAGGATAGTAAAAGTCCTCAAAATATTGTAAATTCAGACTTAAAGATATTAGTGACTGGTCTTAAAACCCTGATACACATTAGACTATCTGTAATGACTCAATCCAAGCATTCCATTATGTATGTAAAAGCACAAACCCAAACCTTTTATGATAGAATTTTTTTAACATTGCTCATAGTTTTATGTTTTATCAAACAATTTCTGGACACAGAATAAAATAAACATGTTTAACATGTCTGAAAAAATAAGAGAAGAATCAAAGTCATGAGGAAAAAAGAAACTATTAAAAACGATAAAGGCAACTTTTTAAATCATAGAAATTTTAAAAATAAGAAATGTAATATTTGAAATTCAAAAGTAAATTGACATGTTAAACAGCAGGTTAATTAAGATCAACAATAGTTAATACTTAATGGGAATATACTGTGTGCCAGATACACTTCTGAGAATTTTACAGTGATTTGTTTTAAAGTTAATCCATACACCAACCTTACATCAATCCTCACATCAAGTATATATTATATTTATTGTCATTTGACAGATAAAGAAAACAGGACAAGATATTAAGCTATTTGCTTCAATTGCATAACTACTAAGTAACAGAACTGGGATCAAAACCTCAGAAGTATGTTGACAAGGGCCACTCTTCACTACAAAATTTTTCTGACTTTGATCAGGCACAGCTGAGGAGAGCTCTAGAATGAGGGGAGGGGGGAAGGGAGACTCCAGAACAAAATAATCAGAGTGTAGAACAAAAAGAAGAAAGGTATGAAAAAGAGATAACAAAAAGAGAAAATAAAGTAAGATGGTTTAGTATATATCTAATTGGATTTCAAGAAGAAGAAATTAGCGAAAATTCAAGAAAAGTAAATATTCAAACAGATAATTTTTAAGAATTTCCCCTAAACAGATGAAAGACATGAGTCCACAGATTCAGGAGTCACAAACAATGGTAAACAAGACCAATAAAAGAAACCCTCACATAGACACATATTAGTAAAAAGTGCAGAACACCAAAGAAAACTACCCTTTAGGAATGAGATGAAATAGATCATACTAAAAGTAACTTAAAATGCTTAACAACTGCAAAAATTGAGCATAGGAAATTACAGAGATGAAAGGTAATGTTAAAAATCAGTTTGAGAACCAAGTAAGAAGACCAAGGAAATAAAATGAAAAATATATCAGGCAATTCACACACACATTTGTTGTATAAGTCAGTAATAGTAATATCTAGTATGTGGTGTTAAACAAACTAAAATAGAGCTGAAATACTAATCACATTTTTTGACAATAACAGAAATGAGATAAAGTACTTAAGATTTTCCAACAATGGTGGACTACGTTTCTCAGACTACCCTTCCATCTGAGTATATATGACATTACGTATAATATAAATATAAATAACAACAATTTTTTACATTTAATATGGACCTTCTAAGGAAGAAAATGTTTGTAGAAATATGATTCAGAACAAAGAAATGTGCAGAGATACAAATGTAGCTAGATATAACTTTTGGGACCACTTCCCGTTTAAAATAATTGCAGATTCCAAAAATGATGACCAAAAGCTAAGTACCTGAACGAAGTGTTTTGGCAAATATATATTGCTGGAGGACAAAAATTTGAAGTTTAAGAAAGGAGGAGAAGGCAGAGGGATGCTAGTAAACACCAAGAATTTTGGTTTGGACCCCAAAGCATTGTGCTCTAAAAGTAAGAAGAATGCTGTCATCCTGGCAGCAGGCTCCTGCAGTCTTAACCACTGAAGACCTCTGAATTATTCATCAGTGTTGACCTGGCCTGACAGAGTTGCAAGGAGACTTATGCCACTGCATTCTCCCCAGAGCTGAATCTGCTGCACCCCAACCCAACCAATACCCTTTTACACACCTATAGGTGAAGAAATTTCCCCACCAAAACCAGGCCAAAAAGACTAGAAGAGCTTGCTGCTTTCTCAAATGCATAAGCATCAATACAAGGCTAAAAAACACACACACAGAGAAATCAAGAAAATATGACACCATCAAAGAAACATAATAATTTTCGAGTAATCAAATCCCCAAAATTGGACATCTCAGATTTTCCTGAAAAAATTCAAAATTATCATTGTAAAAGCTCAGTGAGCTATAAGAGAACACTAAACCAAAAATCAGGAAAACAATCCAAGAACAAAATGAGACGTACAACAGAAATAGAAGTTATGAGACTGTGAAATAAAAATTTGGTTTTTATCTCTGGTTTCCTGACATTCTTTGTTTCCTGGCACTCAATCCTAAAGTCCTTGTAATCTTCAAAGTGATTAAGGTCTTTTTTGTATGCTAATGAATTGAACACTGGCTGAAACACCTAGGTAGCTTCTGAATGGTGACTGGCCATAGGAAAGACCAAGGCTAAACAGAGGGTTGAGACTTTCAGCCTAACTCTTCCCAAGTTTCAGAAAACAGAGAGGGGCTGAAGGTTAAGTTGATCACCAAAGGTCAATAATGTAACCAATAATGCCTATGCAATAAAGCGTCCATAAAAATTCAATAGGACTAGGTTTGAGGAGTTTCCAGGTAATGAATACATGGAGGTTCCTGTAGGGTGTAGTGCCTGGGGAGGGCATGGAATTTTCACTCTCCTTTCCCCATATTTCACTCTATTCATCTCTTCATTTGTACCCTTTGTAATACCCCTTATAATAAACCAGTAAACATATATAAGTATTTCTCTAAATTCTGTGAAACACTCAGCAAATTAATTAACCCAAGAAAGGGGGCCTGGGAATTTCAATTCATAGCTAGTTGATCAGAAGCACAAGTAAAGCAACCTGGGGGGTGCTATCAGTAACAGTAGATAGCATCAGAATAGAATTGAATTGAAGAACACTCTGCTGGTGTCTGCTGCAGAATTATTGCTTGTTTGGTATGGGGGGAAAACCATACACATTTGGTCACAGAAGACTTCTGTGTTGATTGTTGTGAAGAGAGAACAGAGAAAAACACTTTGTGTTTTTTGTACTCAGAGAAACATTTAAAAAAAGAGCCAAATAGAAATTCTGGAGCCAAATACAATGACCAAACTGAAAGATTTAATAGAAAGTGTCAACAACAGACTCAGTCAGACATACGAATCAGAAAACTTGAACATAGATTGTTTAAGTAATACAGCTAGAAAAACAAAAAGTATGAAAAAGGGTGAAGAAAGCCTACAGCAAAAAAGGTTCACTAATTGCCAGTCCCAAGGGAGGATTCCCACTGCATGGAAAATAGCAAAGATTATCATCACTATGCCAGCCACCAGGAAGAGTAGTCCAAACACTTCTGCTCACTGCATCCTGTACCGCAGTTTTAACAATTGCCTGAGTCAGTAAGACAGAACACATCGATCAGCCATAAGTTATATAAAACAGGCCTATTACCTATAGATAAGCAGCAAGAAAAAACAGAAGCCTAGGATTTAGGTGAGCCAATCACCAAGGCTCAAGAAAGCTGCCCAGGGTTGACAGACTCTCAAATGTGCATGCCCCACTTCACCAAAGTTGAAAGACCCTGAATGGCAACCTACTCTTAGTTGTAAACCTTAGGGACAACATAATCACTGCGTTAAAACATTAAAGGGCGTCCTGCTTCTAGGGGAAAGAGGAACAAAGCTTGAGCTGTCCCGTGCAGGTTCTTCCCTATGTCAGGATGTTACATTCCCTAAGAAGGACAGAAACAAAACCCAGATTATTTCAGGCAGTTCTTCCCTAACTCAGGATGTTGTATTCCCAACACATTCTACAGTTATTCTAAGAACTACAGGCAAGAATATAGAGTGGGGAGGGAGAAACACATATAAGTTCAGTAATGTGAAACACTAGAAGATTACAGAAGGAGCGGAGAAAGAAAAAGTGACAGAAAGCTTATTTAAAGAAACAATGACAGAAAATTTTCCAAGTCTGAGAATGGAAATGAACATCCAGATATATGATGCCCAAAGAACCTCAAATTTGCTGGACATCAAGAGCTCTCTGACAAGACTCATTACAATCAAATTGCCTAAGGTCAAGAACAAACAGAACAATTTGGAAACAGAAAGATAAAAGCAAATTGTCACATATAAAGGAATCCTTACAAAGGAGTCAGCAAATTTCTCACTAGAAGGCTTGTCTGTTGAGAGAGAGAGAGAGACAGAGAGAGAGAGAGAGAGAGAGAGAAAGAAAGAACGAGAATGTATTCAAAGTACTGAAGGAGGACTAAAAAAACCTACTACCCAAGAATACTATAGCCAGGCAAATTATCCTTGAAAAATAAAAAAGTGACAAAGTATTTCCCAGAGAAACAAAAACTAAAGACATTTATCACCACTAGACCAGTTTTAAAAAAAATGCTTAAGGAATTTTTTAAAAATTAAAATAAAAACATGCTTAGACAGCAGCACGAAAGCATATAAGGAAATAATGTCACTTAAGATAAACATATAGGCTTATACAATTTCTGTAATACTGTTAGTTGGTTATAATTAACTCTAACCCTAATAAAAAGTGTTAAAAAATTGTTAATGCAAACACAATATAAAAAGAAGCAAACTCTGATTGCAAAAACACAGTGAGCGGGGAAAAATGGGAAGTAAAGGTGTAGTGTATTGTTTGTAGATGATATTACATAGTTATAAACTTCTTGAAATAGAAGCCTATAACTACAAGATATTTTATGTAAGCCTCAAGCTAATCACAAAGGAAAAAACAACTATAAGAGATATAAAAAAGATAAAGATAAAAGAGTCAAAGCAAATCACTATTCAATAAAATAAAATAACAAAAGAAGACAGAAAGAAAAATAAAAATCAAACAAATATAAAAATGACAAAAATCAACAAAAATAGTTCATTAAATGGCAGTTATAAGGTTTTACTTGGCCGGGCTCGGTGGCTTAGCCTGTAATCCCGCGCTTGGGAAGCCGAGGTGAGTGAATTGCCTGAGCCCGCGGGTTCGAGACCCGCCTGGGCAACTTGGCGAGACCTCATCTCTACAATAAATAAAAAAAAAATTAGTCGGGCGTGGTAGCGCGCGCCTGTAGTTCCAGCCACTTGGAAGGCTGAGGCGGAAGGATCGCTGGAGCCCAGCAGGTCGAGGTTGCATTGGCCGGGAGCGGCCACTGCACTCCAGTCTGGGCAACAGTGAGACTTCAGCTCAAAATAATAATAATAATAAGAAGAAGAAGAAGAAGAAGAAGAAGATTTTGCTTATTAATTACCTGAAATGAAAATGGATTACTTTCACCAATCACAAGGCACAGCAGGGGCTAAAATGAATAAAACAAGATAAAACATAATAGAATCCAGCATCAGCATCTCTTGAAGATGCCATCTGCAAGAGGCTTACACTACACTTAAAGGCACACGTGGTCTGAAAGTGAAAGGATGAAAAATGATATTCCATGCAAATAATAATCAGAAGAAAACAAGCCTGGCTGTATTTATATCAGATAAAATAGATTCTAAGTCTAAATTTGTTTCCAGAGATAAAAGTCATTCTATAATGGTCAAAGTGTCAATTCAATTGGAAGACAAAGATACATAATTATTATAAATATATGCATACTCAACATCAGTACGTCTAAATATATAAGGCAAATTTTCACAGATTGGAAGACAGAAATTAACAGCAACGCAGTAACAGTAGGGGATTTGATACTCCACTTACAATAATGGACAGAATACCAGAGAAAAAGTTAATAAAGAAAAAGTTGACTTCAATACCACTATAGACAAAGTGGATCTAACAGACTTATGCAAAGCTTCACTCGACAGCGCAAGAATACACATTTATCTCAAGAACACATGAAACATTCTCCAAGATGCATCACATTTTAAGTCACAAAATCAGCCATAACAAATTTTTAAAAACCCAAGTCATTTCAAGTATCTTTTCTGACCACAATGAAAGAAACTAATTATAAGTAGCAGCAAGAAAATCAGAAAATTTACAAATATGTGGAAACTAAACAACACCATTGATTCATAGAGAAAATCAAGGGAATTTGAAAGGTATTTCTTATCTTAGGGCTTCAAAATCAATACTAAGAGGCAAATTTATAGCTATAAACACCTAAATTTAAAAAGAAGGAAAAAAATCTTAACTAAACACCCAAAAGCTACACCTCAAGGAGCTAAGAAAAAGAGCAATGTACTAGGCCTAAAGTCAGTAGAAGGAAGAAAATAATAACGAATAGAGCAGAAATTAATCAAATGCAAAATAAAAAATAATAGAAAAAGATCAACAAAATGAAGAGTGGTTTTTTTGAAAAGATAAACAAAATCAACAAACACTTAGCTAGACTAATTAAAAAGAATTGAGGAAACACAATAAATACAATCAGAACTGAGATAGCAGATGTTACAATGAATACATCTGAAAATGAAAAACATATCTATAAGGGACTACTATAAGCAAGTATGTGCCAACAAATTAGATAACCTAAAAGAGATGGATGATTTACTAAAAATATGCAACCTAACACGACTGAAGTAAGAAGAAATAGAATGCCTGAACAGACCAAAAACAAGTAAGACTGAGTCATTAATCAAACAACTCCAAACCAACAAACAAAAACACCCCAGGGTCAGATAATTTCACTGTTGAGTTGTACCAAACAATAAAAAAAGAATTCATACCCATCCTTCTTAAACTCTTTCAAAAATTAGAAAAGAAGAAACAATTTCAAATTCATTCTATGAGGCCAGCATCATCCTGACATCAAAGCCAGACAAAAATACTATAAGAAAATAAATTTATGGGTCAATATTCTTGATGAACATTGATTCAGAGATCCTCAATAAAATACTACCAAACTGATTTCAACAGCACATTAGAAAGTTCATACAGCGCGGCCAATGGAATTTATCCCTGGAATGAAATAATGTTTCAACATATAAAAATTGATCAATATGATACAACAAAAAATGAATAAAAGAACCCACATAATCATCTCAAGAGACAAAGTAAAGCATTTGACAAAGTTCCATATGAATTAATGATTAACACTCTAAAGAAAATCGTATAGAAAAAACTGATCTAAACACAACATAGGCCATGTATGAAAACTCCTCAGCTAACATGATAAGCAATAAGGAAAAACTAATTTCCCCTAAGATCTGATACAAAGTAAAAACGTCCACTGTTGCCACTTCCTTTTCAACATAGTACTAAAAGGCCTAGCTACAGCAATTACACAAGAAAAAATAAGTAAAAGTCATCCCAATCTGAAAGGAAGAAGTAAAATCACATCTCTTTGCAGATGACATGATGATATACATAAAAAATTCTGAAGACTCAACAAAAACAGTTAAAACTAATAAATAAATTCAGTAAAATTATAGAATATAAATCAACATACAAAAATAAGTTGCATTTTTATAAACAAACAACAAACCATCAACAAAGAGAATCAAGAATATCTCATTCACAATAGAAACAAAAAGAATAACATATTTATGATAAACTTAACCTAAGAAGAAAAAGATTTGTATGCTAAAAAGTATGCAATATTGATGAGGTAATCTTCAAAAGACACAGATAAATGGAAAGATATCCTATGTTATGGAAAAACAGTCTTAAAATTTATATGTTACCATAAAAGACCTTGAATAGCCAAAGCAATATTAAGCAAGAAACACAAAGAAACAGTAGAGTACTGGCAGTACTGGCATAAAAATAGACATAAAGACCAATGCAACAGAATAGAGAACTCAGAAATAAATCCACAGATCTATCATCAACTGGCCTTGGACAAGAATGCTAAGAACACACAGTGAAGAAAGGATAGTCTTTTCAATAAACAGTGTTGGAGAAACTGGATATTCACATACAGAACAGTGAAATTGTAGCCTTACATTACACGATATATAAAAATCAACTCAAAATGGATTAAAGACTTTAACATAAGACCTGAAAACATAAAATTACTATAAGAAAATATAGGAGAAAATGCTATTGACCATGATCTTGGTAATGATCTTTTGGATATGACCCTAAAAGCATAGGGCAGCAAATGTAAAAATAGACAAATGCGAGTATAGCAAACTTAAAAGCTTCTGCACAGCAAAAGAAATAATCAACAGAGAGGCACCTTACAGAATGGAAGGAAATGTTTGCAAAACATATATATGAAAAGAAGTTGATATCTAAAATACATATGGAAGTCATGCAACTAAATAGCAGAAAAACAAATAACCTAATTTTACAATGGGAAAAGGACCTGAATAGGTATTTCTCAAAAGAAGACATAAACGGCCAACAATATCATATGCTTATATGAAAATGTGCTCAGAATCACTAATCAGCAGGGAAATGCAAATCAAAATCACAAGGAGATATTATCTCACACCTGATAGAATGGCTGATATCAAAATCACAAAAGTTAACAAGGGTTTTGAGGACATGGAGAAAAAGGATCCCTTGTACACTGTTGGTGGGAGTGTAAATTGATATAGTCACTATGAAAAACAGTATGGAGGCTCCTCAAAAATTAATAGAACTACTTTATGATCCATTAATCCCACTTCTGGGCATGTATGGCCAAAGGAAATAAAATCAGTGTCCTCGAGAGATATTTGCAGTCCCATGTTCATGTCGACATTATTCACAACAACCAAGACACAGAAACAAACACCTAATATACAAGACTGAGACTATACTTAATAACATTTTAATGTATATTTGAAATTTGCTAAGAGAATAGATCTTAAGTATTCTTACCACACACAAAAAATGATAACTATGTGAGGTGATGGACACGTTAATTAACTTGACTGGGGTGAGTATTTCACAATGTATCCATATATTAAATCATCAAATTGTATAACTTAAATATCCACAATTTTTTAACTGTGAAACATATCTCAATAAAGTCAGAAAAAAATTAAAAACACACCAAGTCAGATAGGAAATTGTGCATACTTCCCTTACATCATAAAATGTTTGTTCTTCACTCATAAAGCTGGTATATAGCTTAATGGATAAACTCTACTGGCATTCCTATTAGGGTGTAAGGGAAAAAAAAGGAAATATTCTCATATCTCCACGACATTTAATATTGTTTGGAAAGTGAAGGCCAGTGCAATAAAATAAATGGTAACAATTAGAGGTATACAAAGTCTAGATTTTATAAAGGTATACATAGAAAACCCAAGAATTTTGATCAATGATAAAAAAATAAAAGAACTCAGTAAGTTCCCATGCTGGTAACATACAAGTAAATTATTAAAAAACCAATAGTCTTCATATACAGACACAATAACAAGTTGGATGATATGACTGAAGGGTAAAAATCATTCATAAAAGCAGTAAAAAATATTGAATAAAATTAGCAGTAATTATTCTAAAATTATATAAAGAAAGATTAAAATATTATTTTATTTTATTTTATCTTTTTAAGTCAGAGTCTTACCCTGTCACCCAAGATGGAGTGCCGTGACACAATCATGGCTCACCACAGCCTCGACCTCCAGGGTTCAGGTGATCCACCCTTCTGCCTCCGCCTCTTGAATAGCTGGGACCACAGACATTTACCACCATGCCCAGCTAAGTTTTAAAAATTTTTGTCAAGATAAGGTCTCACTATGTTGCCTAGGTTGGTCTCAAACTCCTAGGCTCAAACTATCTTCTTGTCTCAGCCTCTCAAAGAGCTGAGATTATAGATGTGAGCCACAACAGTCAGACACAAAATACTTGTAAGAAACAGGAAAGTGGACTTGAAACTCTTGAATAAAGTGCTTGAATAGGATAACTCAACATCAGAAAGATGACAGTTCTTCACAGTTTAATAAATAAATTATCAAAATCTAAACAGGGCTTTTAATGTCTAACAGCATAAAAGTTTGTTGTAACATTTATATTAAATATACATAATTTAAAATAACTTTAAAATAAATTAAACATCTAGGTATAACTTGATAAAATATGTATAGGGTTTACATATTAAAAATTACAAAATGGCACTGAAAGAAATCAAGCAAATAAATGAAGAGTCATACCACTGTCATGAATTGGAAGACTCACGTAGAAAAAAACGTCCATTCTACCCAAATTGATCTATACAATTCCTATCAAAATCCCAGTAAGTTTTGTGGGAGACACAGACAGTTAATTCTAAAATATATATGGAAAGGTATGCCCTAGAATATCTAAAACAGCCATTAAAAAAGAAATTGTAGAAATTACTCTACCCATTATTATGACCTACTCTATAGCTACAGTAGTCAAGACAATGTAATATTGAAAGAGGGATAGACACACAGATCAATAGAAAAGAATAGACAGCACAGAAATAGTTCCACACAAATATGTCCAACTGATTTTTGACAATGGTGAAAAACTAATTCAATGAAAAAAGGATAACCTTTTCAACAAATGGTGCTGGAGCAATTGGCCATGCATAGGGAAAAAAAATTAGCCACAACCTAAACCTCATGTGTTATACAAAAATAACTCACAGATTTAAGTTAAAACATAAAACTACAAAACTTATTTTATTTTATTTTTTTAGAAAGCAGGATTTATTGAGAAGACAGAAAAGCTCCCACAGTGGGAGGGGACTGAGGGAATTGCTCCAAAACTTATTTTAACAAGTAGAAGAACATCTTTGGAATCTAGGACTAGACAAGTAGTCCTTAATCTTGACACCAAAAGCTCAATGCAGTAAAGGAAAAACTGACAAATTAGGCATCATCAAATTTTAAAACATTTTCTGTGATAAAAAGACAAGCTACAGATTCAGAGAAAATATATGCAAATTGCATATCTGTCAAAGGTCTAGGATCTAGAATACGTAAAGAACTCTCAAAATTGAACAGTTAAAAACATAAATAATCCAGTTAGAATACGGACAAAAGACATTAGTAGATATTTTAGTCAAAGAAGATATGCAAATAACACATGAAAAGATTTTCATCATTACATTAGGAAGATGTAAGTAAAAACCACAATAAGATATCACTACACACACCTATAAAAATATCTGAAATAAGAAAAATTGTAGGCCAGGCATGGTGACTTACACTTGTAAGCCAAGCACTTGGTAGGCCTAGGCAGGAGGATTGCTTGAGCCCAGGTGTTTGAGACCAGCCTAGACAACATAGTGAGACCTTACCTCTACAGAAAATTTTAAAATATTAGCCAGGGGTAGTGGTGAGTACCGTAGTCCTGGCTACTTGGAAAGCAGAGGAAGAAAGATTGTCTGAGCCCAGGGGGTTAAGGATTCGATTGTGCACATGTGACAAAGCAAACCCTGGCTCAAAAAAATAAATAAATAAATAAAA
>CAUYQG010163555.1:0-14374 GCA_963574415.1 Tarsius wallacei
GCTGGGCGTGGTAGCGCACACTTGTAGTTCCAGCTACTTGGAAGGCTGAGGCGGAAGGATCGCCGGAGCCCAGCAGGTCGAGGCTGCGGTGGCCGGGAGCGGCCCCTGCACTCCAGTCTGGGCGACGGAGTGAGACTCCAATTCAAAAAAAACAAAAAAAACAAAAAAACCCTCAATCTGTGAAGTGCAATAAAATGAAGCACAGTATAATGACGAATGCCTGTGTAATAAGTTATTTCATCTGGCAAAGATTATTGAAGGTCTCATTTTCTGTAGGTTATTCTGTTTAACAGGAAACACAGGCATGTACTTAACACCATGAGATCAATCCAAATAGGAAATGTCCCATTATGTCTGGAAGGTGCTCAAATCTACATACTCAAATCTATGTATAATGATTGTGTTTTCCGGGGGTGAGAACTTAGAAAGATGTTTCCTGAGTGCCATTTGTCTCAGCTGCTTATTTGTCTTCTTTCAGTCAGAAATGGCAATAGTTCAAGCTGTTATAATGCTTCGTCTCCATGGGGCCTCAGGAGAGGGTTGAGCTGTGAGTTCAATGTCATGTAGGAAATCAATGGCAAAATCCGAAGCCAAAATCAGTTGTACTGATTCCTGATTTTCAGTTTTAGCCATTCTGTTCTTTTTTGTGAAGAAACAAGTGTAAATCAAAGTTGAGAATTTCGTAGTAAAGTACATCATTGTTTTCAATGGCACTTATGTTAAGAAGTCATAACAACTGAGGTTATTTCAAATATTTTAGTACTTACGATACTTGTTCCTCTTATGAATGAAATGAGGTTTCGACTGATAGGCAATAGAATTAGCATGCAGTTAAAATTCAGGCACAGTGCAGATGCTCGTGCCCAAGCCAATGCTGACTGTCCGTATGTAAAGACACAAAAAAAGAGATACAGTGAAAATAAGGAAGCTAGGGAAAATAAAATGCATTGTTTTCTGGAAAAATAATGTTTAATCACTAACTGGACTTACACCCAAAATAACTCGTGTGTAATGGAAAGACTCCTCCTCTTCGTACCAACAGAATGTGTCAATAAACAGATATAAATTCACTCCCAGCCATGAGAGCTAGAGCAGAATGAAAAGAGAACCAATCAATGTTACCCTCAACCTTTTCTTCTCTTCAAAATCACTTGGGGTTCTTCTTTTAAAAATGAAATACAGAGTTTCTCAATACGAATCAGGATTACACCATATATTTATTTTATCATAAATTAGTGTTTAATAGTGATTACAATAGAAAGAAATTCTTAACTTCATAAAAAATTTTAAACACATATGAGTCAACTTTAAGTAATTAAATGAAATTACAAAATCTTAGCATTGCTTGACAATGATGTCAAGAAGAAGGAAATCTTTAAAAACAACTCAGAAAGTACTCTAGAAAAATTTCAATTTCATAGTCTAATTCAAAGACTTCATTTGATTTAGAGAAACATTCATACATTATGCAAAAACAAACGACTTGACTTTAAAAATAATTAAAAATGAACTCAATTGGAAAGCAACTTTGCATGATTCTGTAAGGGTAAATTAAATATAGCTGCTGAATGTTTTCTAACAAGTTTGAGTCTTAACTAGAGTAATACTTCAGACTACTTAGTGTTCCTATACAAGTTATCCTAAAAATCAAAGACTATTTAATCTATATATTTAAAGTTGAACAACAAAAATGGGATACTTACTACTAATAAGATGGAGAGACATTCACTCAAAATCCAGCACCCCATCGTGACATGTTTCGCTCTTTTGCTGTCAGTAAAGTAGTTCTTTCATTCACCTGAGTCTGGATGTTGGGTCCTTAGTTAGGGCTTCCCTACTAAATTAATTTCATCTTTTTGTCTCAGGAAGCACCTACTGGGAGCAACTCTTGAGGAATTTCTAATTAAGGACTTCTTGCCAAAGGCACATCACCAAGCTGACATGCCTCATGACCTGGGTAAATACAAGGCAAGTCTCTGTCTAATGATTCCTTTTTTCAAAGATTTTAAAAGAAAAGAAAGCTGGTTTTATTAAATTGTCCTCATGTATTTCATACCCCTTCATTTTCTACATGATTGCAGTCAAGATGATAACAAGTCTCTATGTAAATGTGAGAAATAACCTAATTGCTGATGCCTGCGTGCAGCAAAGCATTTTGTCTCAAGCTTTCTCTATTTTTTTTTAAACTTCTTTACTTCCTTTCCTCTTTTTCAAGAAAGCGTTCCATAGAAAACATAGAATAAGGGCTAAATGACTATGAATCAATCTATTGGAAAACAGTGAAAAAAAAAAGATTCTAAAAACAACAACAACAACAGAAAATGTTCATAAAACTAAAAGTGTGACTATAAAAAAATAAACTTTTCTGTGGGTTAATGAAATAAATCTCATGTTTTTCCCTATAATCCTATGTGGTGTACTTCTGAGGCAAGTGAGAATGTCCCTTCATACCTCATACCCAGGAGGGGCTGCTTGGGAGTCTGGTTCTCTGATTTTGTGTAAGCCATAGTTAAATATGATGACTGGGACTCTACTCTGTAGGCAAAGTTGTCCCAACTGAAGCAATTTTATTGCCATTTCTGGCCAATATTTCATTTAACATTTTTAGACAATTTAGATGAAAATAGGAGATTAAAATCATTTGGATATCTGCCTAAGCTTTCTGGGTTTCATGTGGTAGATCATTTAGTTGTTCTACAATAATTTAAATTAAAAAAAAATCCTAGTAAAAATAATAGTTGTAAATATTCATTGATCAATATTTATCCAGGCACTAGAGTAAGGACTTTTCAAATATTGTCCAACTCAATCACACATGGACTCCATCAGATAGATATTATCAGCTCCTTTAGAGAAATGTGGAAGCAAGCTCAAATGCAGTAACTTGAAGTAGGAGCAGTTGGGATTGAATCCAGATCTCACTGACTTTTACATCTTCATTTTTAACCACTTCCTTATTCTGCCTCTCTTATGAAATGTTTATGTATGGATTTGCTCATCAAAGTATACTTACTATACAGATATAAATTGCATTTGTATAAATTGGATGCATTTAAGTTATAGGAATTTAATTTTTTAATTACAAATAAATGTTGCAGTATGTGATTGTTATTTCTATATAACGCCAACGAAGTCTAAAAAATGGGTAAATAGGTTGTCTATTGTACTAATCATATTTTGTATTTTCTGCATTTTGTGATGCTTTGACATGTTGGAGTCTTGCAGTCTTGGGGAAAAACCACTCAAGTCAAGTTAGTTAATTCCTAGTAATAGCGAACAACTGGTCTGTGAACCAACCATCCAATCTACAGTCCATACCCCCAACCCTCTCCTTTATCAAACTCTCACAGACAGAGCTAACCTTCCCCCTTCCCTAAGTCACCCCAGGACCAGGTACTTGACAACTAGGGACCACCTCCATAGCCAAGGGTCTGCCAGATGTATCCTATGATCCAATCCTAAACCAGCTTCATTTAGACTTAAACTGCCTTGCCCCTTTCTTCCTGCAAAAGCCACAAAAAGTACTGGGACCTATGTTTCTCCCTTGCTCCTTCTGCCTGGTCTATCCTGGTCAAAGATTTTGATGTATAGGTATCCTTTCTACTAGTCACCAGTCCTAACTGTGAGGTACCTCTTTTGAGCCTTATTTTTTGCATTTGTTTAATGGGACTCATCATAATATGTACCTCATAGTGTCAGTCCCGTTCGTTCCCTTAACACAGATGTATACATACACTCACACTAAAGATGATGCCTCTTTTGGAGAAGTCTTACATTGGCCAGTAAAAAATTTGGTAGATTTAACTTAGAAAAAGCCAGCATTGTAAAGGAATTTTTTTCCCTCTGGAAAGACGTAGAAGCACAGGTATTTTGGAAGCATTAACCTGAGATTAGAGTGCAGTTAGTAAAATATCTTTAGTAGCTTCTTTAACTGTGAGCACTATAAAGATATAAAGTCTTTATATTCATCTCTTTAAGCCAATAATCTTCCACGATGAAATGATTTGTTATTTCTGAAGTGTTTAGGATTTCCATATCTTAGAGACCTTATTCAGTTGGGTTATAAAAATTAATTCAGAGAGAATACATCTAGAATTTTATCCTATCTCTTCTATTTTAGATTCCATGAGTGTGAGGAAGAGTTGCAATTTTCTAGTCTTCTGTACACTTTACAGAGTTTTGCAAATGAGAGATATACTGCTGAATGAGAATGTATGGTCACTTTTTTTGTTAATTGTTTAGAATATTTCTAGCACAACAACAAAAATAAAATTTAAAGGTTTAGGCTTAAAAGTTATCTTGCCGGGCTCGGTGGCTCAGCCTGTAATCCCGCGCCTTGGGAGGCTGAGGTGAGTGGATTGCCTGAGCCTGCGGGTTCGAGACCCGCCTGGGCAGGCGAAACCTCATCTCTACAATAAATCAAAAAATTAGCCGGGCGTGGTAGCGCGCGCCTGTAGTTCCAGCTACTTGGAAGGCTGAGGCGGAAGGATCACCGGAGCCCAGCAGGTCAAGGCTACGGTGGCTGAGAGCGGCCACTGCACTCCAGTCTGGGCAATGGAGTGAGACGCCAACTCAAAAAAAAAAAAGTTAATCTTCACATGCTTCATACTTATATCTGGAAAGTGGTTTGTTTGGTCCTCATTTTGAATATGTAAAGAACATTATATTAAAGTGTAGCTGTCATTCATTTATAGTATACAAAAAAGGTTAACAGCTGTATTAGGAAAGTATATCTCATGATTTAACTTAAGATTTGCTTTCATAGATTTTGTTTTTGTAGAACTTCCAATGATTTTCAAGGCACTTGTATCAAAGGATCACATTCAAACTTCATATTATATTCAAATTCATTCAGAGTTCAACAGTTTTATGCAATTGATGGGCATATATTTTCTTTTCAACTTTTCTATTTTCACAGTTAAGAATAATCAGATGACACCACTGATTGTTTTACAGAATTGGCATTGTACTTCATAAGACTCAAGATATCATGTCTTCTATCACATATCAGAGTCCAGCTCAGTTCAACCTGTGGGCTCCTTTTCAGAAGCATTCAGTTTTTTATCAACAAGACACTAGGTTGCTCTCAGTATTTGTTAATTTAGATGAAGAAATTTCTGGGATGCATATTATATTCAAAAGGTCTGCCTCAGTTTTTACTTCATTGAGGGAATCAGTACAGATCACAATTTAAATGAAGATTCTGAATCATTTTCCAAGAATCAGGGCCAAGTTAATGGAGCTGCATTTAAAGAAGAAGGCGACTGTACAAAATCTATTGAAATGGCATAAGTGCTCAGAATTTTGTCTATTATCCCCTAATTGTTTTTGTTGCTAATAGGTAGTGCCCATCTCATTTCCCAGAATATTCTCTGAACAAAAGAAGTGAAATTTGTCTCGTTTGTTTCCACAATGACAACTGTCTTTCTAATTAAATGAGTATAGGTATATTCCAGCCCACCACAAAAAGATGACGTGGGTTTCATTTCCCTTATAAAGCTCACCAATAACAAATCTTCAAAAATGGAAAAAGGAGGAGGGAAATGGAACAAATATATTTTCAAAGGCAGGTTAATTGCCCTTATATATGAATGCAAATGCTATACTAGCCATGCTACATTTCTGGACTGGATTAGTTCTATTATGTTTATGTTTAGTCTCTTGGTTGATCAGTTGACCCAACAAAGAAACACTTTTATCATCAAGAGCAAGTTTGATCACCTAGTATCTTTTGCTGCTGCCTGCTGTGGTCTAGGTCCCCTGTAGAGATAGCAAAACTCAGAGTATAAAAAGAACATTGCCGAATTATTCTCTCCTAAGTAACAAACAGGTTTTTGCCTTTTCCTGAAAACATTTATAAACATCTCAGGATTGAGGTGAAAATAAATGAAAAAAAAAAAAAGAAGAAAAAATGCAAACACATATAATTCCAAATCCTTACACACTTATTTTGAGGAGCGTTTATTGTGATAATTATGTAATTATACTGGATAAATCATATGTTGGATACATTTCATTTTTTAAAGGAAAAGAAGATTAAAGGAAAACAGAAAGTCCATGCATTAAAATATATCCGATTTTTCAATGCAATTTAATTCAATTTATCATGTGTCCTCCCTTTTGCTGAGTAAAGTATATGGTGTTTTTATTTCATGAAACATTGTATTCATTTCGTATCTTTTTTAAATGGCTTGTGCCACACACTTAGTTAACATTACTCAGTAAAGCTTTTTCCCCCACCTGTGGCATGTGTCTTTCGTTTATCCAACTTTCACAAATTCAAATACCTCCTGAGACCACTGGCACAGTCGGAGTCAGAGATCTGGCTTCTCTTTTTAGAAGCTTACAATACAGTTGGGGTGGCGACAGGGATGTGTGCATCATTTAAAGGTGAGAGCGTCCTGGGGTGGTAGAGATTGCTTATTCAGGGCCTCCTAAGGCAGGAAGAAGTCTAGCTGAGGGACTTACTCTGGGGAGAATTCTCCATGAAGTTGATTGAGCTGTGTCTTGTAATGTCATGTGAAGACAGAAGGGAGGAAAATAAGTTTGAATTTCTGGGTCTCTCAAAGAGTCACTTGAATGCTCCCAAAACATCAATCAGCAAGGAAAAATACTCCTGACTCCAACTTCCTTCTTGTGGCTCTTCCAGTCTAGTCTATAAAGCCCAGAACATCTGTGCTTGATTCACTTCTCATTCTCCTGCCTTCATCTTCATCACTGCTCACATGTTTGCAACGCATTTCTTCTGTCTGTTTATCAAGTCTCCTAAAACCCTTCTCGAAGTCCTTTGGAGAGGTGCTCCTTCAGGGACCACTATTGCTGGGTTATTTGAGGATCTCAGTTCATAAGAGAACAGAGCGACCAGACTCATCATGTCTTACCTCAAACTACAGGGCACAGTTCAAAGTCTCTGGTTTTGCCAGTTTAAAATTTTTGATTTAGAAATGTGGTGAAAGCCAGGCTCGCCATGCTTTCAATGTTTTATATCACGTCGAACACACATGAGAACTTAGTAAATGTTTAATAATGAACACAGAACCACATTCATTTCTCCACTTCTCAACACACAAGACAATTCTGTACAAATCCCTGCCCAGACCCCATCCCAGGGATTTTCAAGCAGTCAGCAGTTTTCATTAAAGTTTAAAAGTGAAAGGGAAGTTTTCCTTTCTAGGCAGTGAATCACTTAACTTCTGAGCTCAGGAGAATTTAAAGTTGAAGAAGGCTAGTCTAGAAATCCCTTCTTTGCATATCCAAGCTGTTCATCTCTCAAAAGTCAAAGTGGATGCCAGAATTCCATAGATTTCATTTTTCAAGATGAACAGTCATATTTGAACATATTTCAAGCCAGATGGTTTACAGTTCATGTATTTGTTGGCGTTCTCCTGCCACAACAACTAAATATTGAAGACACATATTTGTGATGAGGAGAGCACTTCCAACTCGCTTTTCCTGCTGCTCTTTCGGGCTGACTGGTCCCCTCCCCACCCTGCTCTATATTACCTCGTGCAGCAGGGGAAGTCTCCCAGGATTCACACGATGAATTACATCCATTTGATTTAATAGACGGGGGATAGGTGAAATAACATAAAACAAGCTTCCTACGAATAAATATTTCTTGTAACGGCCATGAATTTTCCAGGAGCAAATAAGAAAGCAAATGAGCAGCTATTGAAATATTCTGTTTTCATGATCTGTTTAGACAAGCTGAAAAGTTTACTTTTCATCCTTAGAGTGCCTTATAACCCAGTTTGCCAAACTGTGGAACTATTTGATCAGAGTTCAGAAACGAACAGGAAAATCAAACAAAGGTTTAGTATTTAAAAAAAATAAAATAAAATAATCAGATATGAAAATGTCAGCTGGAGAAAGCCTTGCCCACTTGTTCTGAAGGATAACAATGTCACTCAGCAGGTTCAGAGATTTCTCTCTTCCAGGATGAAATGATTTGCTGTTCATTTGTCATCTCCTGTACAATTTGTTATTATTCTGCTCAACTATCAATGTTTGCATTATTACAACTTTGAGACTCATTTTGTTGACAAAGGGCCATTGGGAAGCTGAAACAAAACAATAAAACATTTTTAAAAACATGGATAACAGAAGAAAGAATGTAAGCATGTAAAAGAGGTATGTTTGCTTGGAACCGTAACAAGATTTTAATGAATATTCCATAAGCACTACACAAGAAACTGGCAGAACAGAATACTGTAAAGCAAACCTGCCCACAGCTGTCATTATAACCTTTGTCCAATGACACCGGATATGTACACACAAAAAGACTTGGAATATTTTTTTAGAGTTGGTTTGCAGAGTCCCATGTTTTGAATCAAAATTGCCTAGAATCATGATTCTCCAGAACTGAAGGAAACCATAGTCATGTAGAACCATTTTCTCATCTTACAAAGGAGGAAATGGAGACAAGAGAGGTGAAGGGACTAGGCTTAGGTTATATTGCTGGTTAGTGGAGAAAAAAGACTCAAGTCAGGTGTTCAAGTTCACTGGCTATTTCATTACATCACTCACTACACTTCTATTTTTTATATCTTTGTTGTCTACAGTGGACAGAGATGAAATAATTAACAAAAGGCATCCCCCGGAAGAAAGAGAACTCTGGAGGCCTGGGCCCTGGACAGTAGGGCCTGGGAAGTGCTAATGGGACAGATGTCACCACTCTCCAAAGTCCTGGAGAATGGATATTTCCAGGGGACCTCCCAGATGCCAAGCACTTTATTTGTCATAATACTTAATTCTCGCAGACCTATTAGGATGGTATAAGACCTATGTTATAGATCAGGAGGATGTGAAGATATAAAGAGGCTAAGTAACTCCCTTAAGATCTCCTAGTTAGTGAGACCGCAGCTGAGTTGCAAGCCCACTGTGCCTGACCTCCAGTTCTATGGTTGGCCTGCCTGGCTATGTTACTTTTAAGACAGATGCACAGATGCACAATGACAAATATGAATGGCAACTTCCCTGATCTACATGAATGCTTCTGTTTTGATTGGCATCCAGAACTACAGGCGTTTTATGGGGGCCTGGCTGATTAACTTGAGCCAATAAAGAAAATATGATATTTAGAATGATGGAGCCGTTAAGCCATGTTTCAATCCCATGTAAGAGAGGATCAGTCATCTAATACTACTCTGCCCTTTCTCACAGATTCACAGATGATGTAGCACTTGAAAGAGTGTGGGCTTTATGTCAAATGTTTAGAAGTTTATACTTAAAGTGTGAGGTTTTTCTAATGGAAGAATACAATTTAATAGGACAATTGTCCTGAAGAAACGTCTTGTTACTGGTAGATAATTTAAAACCAAAATTCGTTTTGCCCATTGCCATATTTTTAGCAATTATTTTGGCTAACAGTTGGAAGCAAAATAATTGCTCAGAACCCACATTACAGTGCCCTTGAGAAGATGGATCTTCAACAAGAGCAGTGACGTCCTGCAAGTATGTTGAAAACCAGGCATATTGGTCTATAGTTGCTTTTGATTCTACTCTTACATTCTTTTCCATGTAGTCTCAGCCCTCCCAGCCAACTTAAGTGTTATTCAAAGCTGCAGGTGCTACAAGGCTACAATCTCTAACTGTAACTCTTTTGTTTTCCAGTTCAAATTCCCTTTGGAGGACGTGAGGCTATACATCATTTGGTTAATTGAGTCTGGTTGTAAATAAGCCAGTCTGTACTTGGCACTTCAGCATTTTTATACTTAGCTTCCATTTCCCCTCTTATTACATTCTGTATTAGTGGTACAAAATTCTTTCAGATACCTTCCCTCATATTCCCCTAGGTAGAGCTGGCTTAGCCATAAGCTGCTATACTACTCTTTCTACGATTTGTACTTACAAAGGATTTTTTTCTTCGTATGACATTATTGTCATAAGAAAGAAGATTTCTTGTCAGGGTTATTGAGGTGGTGCAGTGTGCAATTTGGCTTTTGTCAAAACCCCTTGTCAAATGATGACTTGTTCTTCCAATCAAATGATTGTAAATAGTATTCTTGGTGTCCAAATTTTTTTGCCTCCCCATGCTATATAGGTGAGTCTTATGCATTTTTTCTAAGTTTGATAACTTAATAATTTATTTTTCTGACCAACCTCACTTTCTTTTCTTCCTCTGTTAAACTAGATCTCATTGAGACAACCTGTCCTCTCATCGATCGCATCTCACACAATCGTGAATCAAAACGATACAAGGAAGTGAAAAGCGGAGGAAGGAAAAAGGGAAGTGATTGGATGCACTATGAAACTGAAATTTAGGCCAAGGGAGAAGAGGTTTTGTGGGCAGCTAAACTCACATGGTTCCTGATTATTTCTAGACTATCCAGATTTGTGAATGGGCAAGGAGATGGAGCGCTTAAAAAAGCTAAAGAAAGAGAAGAAATGGTCACTCCTATGTAGCAGCGTCGACACTATCTTTAATTCTTTCTTTCTCTCCTCCTGCCTATTCTTCCATTTATTCCCTCATTGAAAAACACTACTGAGTGCTGTGTCCCAGGCATGCTAGGTGCTGGGGGGCCAGGGTACCTAAGACACAGGCCACCTTCTGCAGTGCGGCAAGCCGGCTATCAGATTGTGTGGCTTGATTCTGCCCTGGTATCTCCACATGCCCCCTCCCATCCATTCTAGGTGCCCCGCTATACGGGCTTATTGCATTTCACTTGCATTTTTGTAACTGCCTCTACAGGTCTGCCTGCAGTTATCTCACCTCCACCCCAACTCTGCCACTGGAGTAGATACCTTTCCAAAGCACAGAGCAGACTGTGCCCTAACTCTGTTTATATGTCTAAAATGAGTCCAGTGGAAAGCTGGCCCTGAGCGCCTACTCCAGCTTTGTTTCTTCCCATGTGCCAGCACATCCTACAGGCCAGCCACACCTGAACCCACTAACCTGTCTGTATTGTGTTGTGTTCCTTCTTTCTGAAATACTCTTCCTTCTCATTTCTCCTTTGTTTTAGTCAGAGTTCTCCAGAGAAACAGAACCAATGGGACACACACACACACACCCACTTACTTATTTAATGTAAGGAATTGTCCCATGTGACTGTGGGGGATGGCCAGTTTGAAGTCTGCAGGGCAGGCCAGCAGTCTGGGAAGTCAGGTAAGAATTGATGCTGCAGTCTTGAGTCTGAATTCTGCAGGGCAGCAGACTGGAAGCGCAGTCAGGGTTTCTGCATTGCATCACGAGGAGAATTCCTTCTATTTGGAGGAACCTCAGCCTTTGCTCTTAAGGCCTTCAACTGATTGTGAGAATCACCTACCTTATGGAGGATAATCTGCTTTACTCAATGTCTACTGATTTAAATGTCAGTCACATCTAAAAAAATACCTTTGTGGTAGCATCTAGGTTGCAGGTTGACCAAACAACTGTGCATCATAGCCCAGCCAAGTTGACATGTAAAGTTAACAATCCTCATAAACTTAGCCCCCTTCAAGGATCCACTGGAATGTGACCTCCCCTGTAAGTTTTCTTCCTCTGAAACAATTTCAGCCTAGAGTGGGAAGTGCTAAACGGTACAGTAGTTCCAGGAGTAGCAATGCTGCTAGGGGTCAGCAATCTCAGATTTGGGGGGATGAGGAGAAAATGAGTCTTAAAAATGATTTGGAATTTGACCTGGAAAAAATAAATGTGAAGAGTCTTCCAGGCATGGGGTGCCATGGTTGTGAAAGCAGAGTCACAAACCACATGGGCTTGAGGAATCTGCAAGTGTGTAAAGAGGTCAAAGACAGGCAAAAGTAGACAGGAGAGGTAGACCCAGGCCAGGCCATCAAGGGCCTTAATTAGTTTCCCAGGGCTGTCACAAATTCCCACTGAGTTGTCAACTTTAAACAACAAATTTTATTCTCTTACAGTTCTGCAGGTCATAAGTCCAACATTAAGGCATCTGCAGGGTTGGTTCCCTCTGGAAGCTCTGAGGGAGAATCCCTTCCATGCTTCTCTTGTAGCTTCTGATGGCTGCTGGCAAGGAACCACAGACTCAGATTCCAGGCAGGATGCTGTCAGTGGGTCAAGAGGTCCAGAGGTGCCTGCTACCCAACTAACCGATCATAGTGACATCCTCATTTAAAGGGGACAGTTTCTGCTTAGCTCCAGAGAGAATGAGGACCAAACTTATTGCATTTTTTAATTTTTGAAGGAATGGTAGATTTCCAGAATTTTATATGAAATCCTTTTACTTTTTAATTTGGAAATTAAAACAAAAATAAGATTAAAATCACAGTATGAGCCCAAGAAACATGTCTGTTGACTGGAAATGGGACTGCCACTGTTAGTATAATAATACCTGCAAACATGGGGTACCAACCCTAGACTGCCATATCAGAAGATGGCATGGCTGTCAGGGTGGAAGATGGACTGGAGAGAGTGAGCTTGGGAGTCAGAAGGCAAAGTAGGGAGGCCCTCAGAATAGACCAGTGGAGGTAGGTATAAGCTACCTCAGGGAGCAGCTCCTAACACATTGTCAAGTCTCATATGAACGCTTGCTGAATGAAAACATGAACTAAGGGGCATTTCAAAAATCTATCACATGAAATAATAAAATCTATGAAGGCAAAAATTTTTTCCTATGGAATTATTTCACATATCAAAGGGTTCTTTTTTTTTTTAGAACTACATTTATCCACTACCACTCTGCTTTCATTTTCAAATAAAAAAATAACCATATACACAACTAATTAAATTAATATAGCTTATTATGACAAAAATAATTTCTTTTAACTTTGTGGACGGCACCACATTTTATATTAAGCTGCTAATATTCATAACCATATGATTTCAAAATCAGCCAAGCTTGAAAAATTATTGTCTCCGACAGTCCCAATGATCAAAGCAACCTCGGTTATAATATTATATTAACCAAGCTAAAAAATAGTATTACAATTTCTAACCTCTCTGAACTGTAATTAGTCATCCATGTACCCAAATTTATTTGATATATTTGCATAGTTAATTAATTATGATTTGTTTAAAAGTCTTTCATTTGTATAACTTTGCTCTTCTTAACCTACAAATCAAATTGCCAAGTGATAAATTTAATTTTTAAATATCTTCTTTAAATCATGTTAAGGTATGTTTATGACAGAAGAAGAAAGTGTTGAAAAGATACAATTATTTCTGTTTTTAAAAAAGTAAACTTTTACAAAGAGATGGGAACAAGTTGGAGGAAGTTGGTTACTTAAATGCAAAGGCACTTGGAGAAACTCGAAGACTCCTTCAGAATAATTGACTAAAATTGCCTGGATAAGACAGTGCTTGAAAAAATTCTCAAAAGTTATAGTTTCTAGTAGGCTTTAAAGCTTGTATTAGTTAAGTCACATTGTCTAGAATGCAATATAGCATTCCCACCGAGTTTCTAAGAGCTCAAGTATCATGCTCAAGGTAAAATATTGAGAACATAGATTAAATGTTTGAAAATCCTTGGAAATGATTACCAGAAATTAGACTAGATATATATCTACATGAATTAAAATTTCTAGGTGAAAATTTTAGTCAATTATTCAGATATTTACAAGTACCAAAATATCTGGATGAAAAGAACTTCCAGGAGTTACCTGGATTTTATGAACATATCTCTAGAAGTTTCTTTTCTTTTCTTTACATTTTTTATTTTAAAAATGTGGAGTACAATTCAGGGTTGGGTATACAAGTGTTCATTATGCAGATACCCTTGTTGATGAGGTGTGCCCGCCCCGTCCCCTGGCAGTTTCCCACTATTGCCAATCTCTTTCTTAGAGTACTACGATAGTTGTTCAAGTCCGCTTATGAGTGAGAACATGTGATACTCAGTTCTTTGTTTCTGTGATAGGTCACTCAGTATTATAGCATCTACGTCCATCCAAGTTGCTGTGAACTTCATAATTTTGTCCTTCTTTATGACTGTGTAATATTCCATTGTGTATATGTACCACGTTTTTTTAATCCAGTCCTCTTTCAATGGACAGAACAGTTGGTTCCATGTTTTTGCTGTTATAAATAATGCTGCAATAAACATGCCTGTGAAGGTATCTTTTTCATAGTGATTTGAGTTCCTCCAGGTATATTCCCAGTAGGGGGATTGTGGGGTTGTGTGGGAGGTTGATTTTAGATCTTTTAGGAATTGCCACACTGTTTTCCACAGAGGCTGTACTAGTTTACACTCCCACCAGCAGTGAAGAAGTGTTCCCTTTTCACCACATTCTCTCCAGCATCTGTTGTTTTTTGAGTTATTGATGCTGACCATCCTGACTGGAGTTAGGTGGTATCTCAGTGTGGTTTTAATTTGCATTTCTTTGATGACTAGTGAGGCTGAGCATTTTTTCATGTATCTGTTGGCTGCTCATATGTCTTCTTTTGAGAAGTGTCTATTCATATCCGTTGCCCACTTTGTAATGG
>CAUYQG010163557.1:0-11305 GCA_963574415.1 Tarsius wallacei
AATTAGCCGGGCGTGGTACCGCGCGCCTGTAGTTCCGGCTACTCGGAAGGCTGAGGCGGAAGGATCGCCGGAGTCCAGCAGGTCGAGGCTGTGGTGGCCGGGAGCGTGCCACTGCACTCCAGTCTGGGCGATGGAGTGAAACTCCAACTCAAAAAAAAAAATTTTCTTGTTAAACTTGATAAGAGTGGAAGTGAAATCAGAGACATATTACAAGTTTATGGGGATAATGTCATGTAGAAAATGGTAGTGTACAAATGAATTAAATGTTTTTCTGAGGAGAGAGAAAGTGTCACTGATGAAGAGAGATCAAGACAGCAGTAGTGAGCAGAACTGAAGAAAACATTGCAAAAAATTTGTCGAATTGTGTGTCAAAATTGTCAGCTGACTGTCAGAAGCATAGCAGATCAAATAAACACCAATAAAGAAAAAGTTAGGAAAATCTTAACCGAAAATCTTGGCATAAGAAAGGTGTGTGCAAAAATGGTCCCAAAGGAACTTTTGCATCACAACAATGTACCAGCTCACACAGCACTGTCTGTGAGGGAGTTTTGAGCCAGTAAACAAATAACCATATTGGAGCACCCTTCCTACTCACCTGATCTAGCCCCAATTACTTTTTTCCATAGATAAAGGAAATATTGAAAGGAAGATATTTTGATGACATTCAGGACATAAAGGGTAATATGACAACAGCTCTGGTGGTCATTCCAGAAGTCGAGGTCCAAAATTGCTTTGACATGTGGACTAGGCACTGGCATCAGTGCATAGCTTCCCAAGGGGAGTACTTCAAAGATGACCATACTGATATTCAGTAATGAGGTATGTAGCACTTTTTCTAGGATGAGTTTGTGAACTTAATTGTCAATCCTGCATTGGGGGTGGCTGGGCATGGTGGTTCATGCCTGTAATCTAGTACTTTGGGAGGCTGAGGCAGGAGGATTGCCTGAGCCCAGAGTTTCGAGACCAGCCTGGGCAACTTGGCAAGACTTCCTCTCAGCCAGGCATGGTGGCTCACGCCTGTCATCCCAGCACTCAGGGAGGCAGAGGCAAGAGGATTGCCTGAGTTCATGGACCAGCCTGGCAATTTGGTAAGACTTCATCTCTACGATAAGTCAAAAAATTAGCCAGATGTGGTAGCACATGCCTGTAGCTCCAGCTACTTGGAAGGCTGAGGTGGAAGGATTGCCTGAGCCCAGCATGTCAAGACTGCGGTGGCCGTGAGCGTGCCACTGAACTCCAGCCTGGGAGACACAGTGTGACTCTGACTCAAAAAAAAAAAAAAAGAAGAAGAAAGAAAGAAAGATATTGCCTAACTGGATTTGGGCTTTTTAAAGAACATCATGTTAGGCTGGGCGCAGTGGCTCAAGCCTGTAATCCCAGCACTTTGGGAGGCCGAGGCAAGAGGATTGCCTGAGCTCAGGGGTTTGGGACTAGTATGGGCAACTTGGTGAGGCCTCGTCTCTACAATAAATCAAAAAATAAGCCAGGTGGTGGTGGTGTGCACTTATAGTTCCAGCTACTTGGAAGGCTAAGGCAGAAGGATTGCCTGTGCCCAGCAGGTTGAGGCTGAGGTGGCTGTGAGTGTGCCACTGCACTCCAGTCTGGACAACAGAGTGAGATTCCAATTCCAAAAAAAAAAAAGAATGTCATGTCTGTGTTTTGGGTTACTCCCTATTGGTTCTGTGATTTGCTATACTGGTAGAGCCACATTCCAGCCTGCAAGTTGGTCTGGTCTGGTGTGCCTGATCAGCGGTGTGAAGGTTGCATATTGATGAGTAAGATGTCTGAATGCTCACCCTGCTTTAATTTAGACCTGCTTGCAAAAAACTTATCTATGTCTAACCTGCACTGAATAGCTTGCCTCAATACATATCTTCTGTTTTGTCTGGCTTCTTTTGTTCAGCATTATGTTTACAGGATTCATTGATCTTGCTCCTATGGCTGTAGATTACTCATATTGCTGTACAGAATTTCACTATATGAATATACCGCAATTTTTCATTCTTCTCTTGATGGGCATTGGGGCAGTTTCCAATTTGGTGCTATTATGAAGAGAACTGTTGTGAGCATGCTAATATATGTCTTTTGGAGGACATATGGAACCCAGGGTTGCTGCAGTATTTTGGGATTTTTTTTTTTTTAAGTTGGAGTCTCACTCTGTTGCCCAGTCTGGAGTGCAGTGGCATGCTCCCGGCCACCGCAGCCTTGACCTACTGGGCTCCGGCGATCCTTCCGCCTCAGCCTTCCAAGTAGCCGAAACTACAGGTGCGCGCTACCATGCCCAGCCAATTTTTGATGTAGTGTAGAGACAAGGTCTCGCCAAGTTGTCTGGGTGGGTCTCGGACCCGTGGACTCAGGCAATCCACTCGCCTTGACCTCCCAAAGTGCTGGGATTACAGGCTGAGCCACCGAGCCCAGCCTGCTGCAGTATTTTGAAGGGTAGTAGCTTTTAGCACGTTGGCTCACTGTCTTCTGAGCTATGGACACTGGTATTTTATAGTGGGTCCCATAGTGGCAGTGGCAGTGACAGTGGTTTAGCACCCTTAAATGGCTTCATGATTAGAGGGCATTAAAAAGATGGAACCAAGCCCAGCACTTTGGGAGGCCGAGGCGAGAGGACTGCCTGAGCCCAGCGGTTCGAGACCAACCTGGGCAACTCATAGTGAGACCTTGTCTCCATGAAAACTAAAAAAATTAGCCGGGATGGTGGTGTGAGCCTGTAGTCCCACCTTCCTGGGGTCTAAGGCAGGAGGATCTCCTAAGCCTGGGAGATAGAGGCTGCGGTGAGCTGTGATCATGTCACTGCACTCCAGCCTGGGTCACAGAGTGAGACTCCAATTAAAAAAAAAAAAAAGGAAAGAAAGGGTAAATGTTGTCATATGAAGGCTATGCTATGACTCACAGACTGGCTCCTGAGCCTATTGAGACTCATCTGGCATGAATTGCAGGCTCCTGGCTACTGATAGGTACATAATGTTTATACAATCTTTTTGAGTCAGGTCTCACTCTATCACCATCAAGACACACCCTGGGGTGGGCGCTTTGGGAGGCAGAGGTGAGAGGAATGCCTGAGTTCAAGGGTTCGTGACCAACCTGGGCAACTTTGCAAGAACTCATAATAAATCAAAAAATTAGCTGGGTGTGGTGGTGTGCACCTATGGTTCCAGCTACTTGGAAGGCTGAGGCAGAAGGATCGCCTGAACCCAACAGGTTGAGGCTGCGGTGGCCATGAGCGTGCCACTGCACTCCAGCCTGGGTGACAGAATGAGACTCCGACTCAAAAAAAAAAAGACACACCCTGTGCCACACCTGCACACCAAGTCTCCCTTACTCTCAGCCTTGGTTTTGTTTTGTTTAGAGTCTAAAATCTAAAACAGTTTTGTTTTGTTTTGAGTTGGAGTCTCACTCTGCCACCCAGGCTGGAGTGCAGTGGCACACTCACAGCCATGGCAGCCTTGACCTCCTATGGGCTCAGGTGATCCTTCCACCTCAGCCGTCCAAGTAGCAGCAACCACAGGCATGCGTCACCACACCCTGCTAATATTTCTTGATTTATTGTAGAGATGAGGTCTCGCCAAGTTGCCCAGGCTGGTGAAATGGTTTCTTTGAGGCAGAAACCTGGCCATTTCCCCATCTGCTGGCTCTTGAAATAGTCACTTTCCTTCCACCATCTCTTTTCTTTTGAGTTTGGCTTGGGGCAATGAGTAGCTGAGGTTGTGTTGGTAACAATCTGTCCAGACCAACAATTTAAAACAGAAACAGGATCTGTGCCAGAGGTCCTGACCCATTTGGGTTCTGCCAGCGTGTGTGAGGAGACACTGAGACAAATTCCGTGGCAGTTAGAGAGTGAACTGGCTGCCAAGATGGAGCGGAAGGAGCATTTATCCTTGACCTTCCACAGTCCTGAGGTTCCCAAAATAAAGGGGAACCGGAAATACCAAAGGGTGAGGAGGTACCTAATTGGAGGTCAGGTGGGAGGAAGAGGACTTATTTAACGGCGGGACTAGACAGAGCATCCTAAACACAGAGAAAATATCACCCTGAAAGTTTTGTTTTGTATAGGAGTAGTGAAAGATACCCACAAATCAAACACACATGGGAATACTTGAAGTAGGGAAGAGTATGACACCCTGGGGTCAGGGGTTATTTTGGGGGGTAGGCAACATTTCCCTCATCCTTGTAGCCTACCCTCCCCACCGACAAACATCCGAGTGCCTCGATGACACGCCAGAGGCGGGAGCAGTACGTGGATCAGACATACAACTACCTCCGAATGTTCAGTGGCAGCCTCTGTGGCTTTAGCCTCCTAATGCTGATCTGCATGTCCTCACTGAACTGGGTGCAGTTCCTGGTGATCAAGAATGGCCTTGAGCTCAACGCAGGACTCTGGACTTTATGCAACCATGAGCTGTGCTGGAGTCACACACCCAAGCCACCCTGTGAGTGCCACCAAATTAAATGCCGTAGGCCCCACATAGTTCCAGAGCATTCTGCCACATTGGCCCTTGATCTGCTTCCACCAAGATCTTTTGGCCTTCCTGGCTTCAAGTCTAGGATGGATCTTAGACAAGCTGTACATATAGCCAATCTTTTCTTTGGTATCCCCAGTGCACCTGTTGTCCTATTCCAAGTTGTTTCCAGTTCCAAATAATGAGTTGATACTCTCTGGAAAGAAAGTATCACCACACCCTGCTGATATTTCTTGATTTATTGTAGAGATGAGGTCTTGCCAAGTTGCCCAGGCTGGTGAAATGGTTTCTTTTAGGCAGAAACCTGGCCATTTCCCCATCTGCTGGCTCTTTTGTCATTTTTAAGGTGTTATTGTTAAGCAATGTGATTGGTATAATGTAGCTTGCAGAAATAGAAGTTACTGGCCGGGCTCGGTGGCTCGACCTGTAATTCCAGCACTTTGGGAGGCCGAGACGAGTGGATTGCCTGAGTCCGTGGGTTTGAGACACACCCGGGCAACTTGGAGAGACCTCGTCTCTACAATAAATCAAAAAAAGTAGCCAAGTGTAGTAGCGTGCACCTGTAGTTCCAGCTACTTGGAAGGCTGAGGTGGAAGGATCACTGGAGCCCAGCAGGTCGAGGCTGCAGTGGCCGGGAGCATGCCACTGCACTCCAGTCTGGGCAGCAGAGTAAGACTCCAACTCAAAAAAAAAAAAAAATTGGAACTATACAGAGTAGATAAGCATGGCCCCTCTGCAAGGATGATGTGCAAATTCATGAAGAAATTAAAGTAAATGATTTTGTAGCAATGGGCTGACAAGAACTATATATATCTTTCAGATACATCTGAAAGAGTAAAACAAAAAGAAGCAAACTTGCTGGGCACGGTGGCTCACGCCTGTCATTCCAGCACTTTGGGAGGCCAAGGCGAGAGGATTGCCTGAGCCCAGGGGTACGAGACCAGCCTGGGCAACTTGATGAGACCTTGTCTCTACAATAAATCAAGAAAAACTAGCCGGACGTGGTGGTGCACACCTGTAGTTCCAACTACTTGGAAAGCTGAGGCTGAAGGATCACCTGAGCCCAGCAGGTTGAGGCTGCGGTGACTGTGAGTGCGCCACTGCACTTCAGCCTGGGTGACAGAGTGAGCCTCTGACTCAAAAAATAAAAAAAATTAACATTAAAATAAATAAAAATAAGCTAGGAACAGTGGTTCACGCTTGTAATCCCAGCACTTTGGGAGGTGGAGGTGAGAGGACTGCCTGAGCAACATGGCGAGATCTCATCTCCACAACAAATCATAATATTAGCTGGGTGTGGTGGCACATGTCTGTAGTTCCAGCTACTTGGAAGGCTGAGACAGAAGGATTGCCTGAGCCCAGCAGGTAGAGACTGTGGTAGCGTGAATGTGCCACTGTACTCCAGTCTGGGTGACAGAGTGAGACTCTGACTCAAATAAATAAATAAATAAATAAATAAAAGCTGAAACCAGTTTTGGTCTTCAGGAATGGAAGATGGAACTCAGCTTTTGGACCTTTGGGTTTTTTGTTTGTTTGTTTGTTTGTTTGTTTAATTACAGGAATAAAAAAAAACAACTATGATGTTAACCAAATGCAGATGTTTCAGATGCTGAAGCTGAGTTTAGTTTGGCTATATAATTTGTTATATATGATTATTACTAGTAGACTTGGTCACTTTGAGAAGTTTAGATGTTTCCATGTTGCAAATCTTCAGTTGTTCCTGTAGAGTTGTAAAAATCTTGCTTATGTTGTTTTCAGAATACGAGGAGCTAAGGCGAAGAAGACTATAAAAAGTGTATGAATTTATGGTCTTCCTCTCACCTTTGAAAGGAGACTGGACTTTATGTCTTAGATTGGAGTTGGTGTTTTGAATATTAGTCTCCTTTGAATTAGTGTAAGAGAAAGAGTGAAATTATTTAGGAAGATTCAGAAGAAACTTCTAGACTCCCAAGGACAGGAAGTTCTCTGGGCCTTAAGGGGATTCCAGGGGAGGCTGAGATCTCAACAAAGAAAATCCAGCCAGCCAGGCACTTAGTTTTTCTAGAGTCTCATTGTCACTTGTCTTTGTTTATGCTTTGTTTTATCTCTACAGCTCAGCTTTTCCTGTTTATTAGTGTGTTCAGTGACCAAAGGGTGATATCTCAGTCAAACTTTACATCTTCTTCCTTCAAGCAAGCAAAAGAGGAAATCCAAATTTCCAAGCATAAGAATAAAATGGTTCCAGCATAGGTCAAAGTCCCTTCCCTTCCTGGTCCAGTTGGTTATAGTCAGGGGGCTACAAGCAATGGTTCAGGACTACAGACAAGGGCTGTTAGGGCCCATGGGGGATTGTGAAGTAAACACATGCCTGTCACCCTGAACTTTATACAATTCAGTCTGAGCTCATAGTACAGGCTGGTCACATATACCGCTAATTCTGAATAATTCAGTCTTCAGAAAATGTGATGCTCTTGAATTATGTTATGTATGTATGTATTTTGAGTTGGAGTCTCACTCTGTCACCCAGGCTGGCGTGTAGTGGCATGCTCACAGCCACCGCAACCTCTACCTCCAGGGCTCAAGCGATCCTTCTGCCTCAGCCTTCCAAGTAGCTGGAACATAGGTGCTTGCCACCACGCCCGGCTAATTTCTTGATTTATTGTAGAGATGAGGTCCCGCCATGTTGCCCAGGCTGGTCTCGAACCCCTGGGCTCAGGTAATCCTCTCGCCTCTTAGAATTTGTTTCTATTCATTTTCCTCTTTCATTTGTATCTGATATGGTCAGGATTTGTCAGCCTGTGACTACAAAATGAAGTCACATTTACTTTAATTCCTATATTGTCATGGTTTCAAGCCCCAACTTTCCCAATTGCAGGAATTTTACACCCCCAAATCTCCCTTTTTTGCTGAGAGTCCCCAGGGTCCCATATCACCTTTGTAGGAAGAGGTCTGCCGAAGTGGTTTCGCCCCACTGCCCTCATCCAAGAGCCACACGACTTCTCCCCTCATCTCTTGGCTCTAGGTCTCTGCTCTCTTTGACTCTGCTGATTGGATTTTGGTAAGAGTGCAAGTGGGACAGGCTCAGCCTCACTTTTTGCTACCACATCCCTGATATGGAATGGATTCTTCCCTTGAGTGTCCCATTAATATTTCACTGAAGATTTAAGAAATAGACGGTAACTTACAACTGTAAGTAGATGTAGCTTTTCTAAGATACCAGAGACCCAGCAATGTCTTCAGTATCCTTTATTAGGTGCCTCCCTGTCTAGCTTCTTTCCCATCCCAGTGTAGCGGGGCCAGCTCATCCCCACCACTGAAAGTTTTCCAAGCACTTTTGTGCCTAAGAATCCAAATCCGGCTGGGCGCAGTGGCTCACTCCAGCAATTCCAACGAGGCCAAGGCAAGAGGATTGTCGGAGCTCAGGGGTTCGAGACCAGCCTGGGCAACTTGGCAAGACCTTGTCTCTACAACAAATCAAAAAATAAGCTGGACGTGATAGTGCATGCTTGTAGTTTCAGCTACTTGGAAGACTTGAGGTGGAAGGATTGCCTGAGCCCAGCTGGTCGAGGCTGCAGTGGCCATGAGCATGCCACTGCACTCCAGCCTAGGCAACAGAATGAGACTCCGAGTATAAAAAAAAAAAAAAAGTTTATGCTGGGCATGGTGGCTCATGCCTATAATCCCAGCGCTTTGGGAGACCAAGGCAAGAGGAATGCCTAAGCCCAGGAGTTCAAGACCAGCCTGGGCAACATTGTGAGACCTTGCCTCTACCATAAATGAAAAAATTAGCCAAGCGTGGTGGTGTACCCCTGTAGTCGCAGCTCCTTGGAAGGGTGAGGCAAAAGGATTGCCTGAGCCCCACAGGTCGAGGCTGTGGTAGCTATGTGGGTACCACTGCCCTCCAGCCTGGGTGACAGAGTCAGACTCCAACTCAAAATTAATAAATAAAAATAAAAATGATGTTGCAACAGATATCTTGGGAAAATCTTATCATATAATTCTAAGGAAAAAACCCCACACGAACTTATTATCATATTTGCTATGTACAGAGCATGGAAATATAATAGAATAGCTAAAATAAAACATTAACAATGGTTGTCTCTAGGCAGTGGGATTGTGGCTGATTTAACTCCTACTTTTTTATACTCTTGGAGTCTTTCCAATACTTGTATTGAACACTTATTACTTTTAGAACTGGAATTAGAAATAAAAAGTTTTCCTCTGTTTTGTGATTAGTCACACCTCTTATAAACTAGTTTATATTTAAATAAATGCACCTGGAAGTATTTTTATATTATCTTAAAAAATTTTTTTTGAGTTGAAGTCTCACTCTGTCTCCCAGCCGGAGTGCAGCGGCATGTCCATGGTCACTGCAGCCTTGACCTGCTGGGCTCAGGTGATCCTTCTGCTTCAGCCTTACAGGTAGCTGTAACTACAGGTGTGTGCCACCATACCTGGCTAATATTTTGATTTATTGTAGAGACAAGGTCTCACCAAGTTGCCCAGGCTGGTCTCAATCTCCTGGACTCGGGCAATCCTCTAGCCTCAGACTCCCAAAGGGCTAGGATTACAGGCATGAGCCACCAAGCCCAGCTTTTTTTTTTTTTTTTTAAATTTTGAGTCGAGGCATCACTCTATTGCCCAACTGGAGTGCAGTGGTGCAATCCCAGCTCACTGCTGCCTCCAACTCCTGGGCTCAAGGGATCTTAGCTCAGTCTCCCAAAGTGCTGGGATTATAGGCATGAGACATCACACTCAGCTGTATATTATCTTTTTTTTTTTTTTTTTTGACAGAAAAGCTCCCACAGTGGGAGGGGACCCGAAGGTGTTGCCCCTGTATTATCTTTAGTTTTTCTTTCATAGCAAAGAAATTCCAAGTAACAAAGAAGAGCTAGGTGAAGTCCTCCAGGATTGTTGGAAGAAGGAAAAAAACTAGGAAAGAGGATGCCATTTAGCGGGCTCTGATTCATTCTCCTTTCTCTTTACTTCCTCTCTAAGACTCCATCTGGCTTTTTTTTTCCTTTTTTTTTTTTTTTTGAGTAGGAGTCTCACTCTGTTGCCCAGGCTGGAGTGCAGTGGCACACTCACGGCCACTAAAGCCTCAACCTGCTGCTCTCAGGCAATCCTTCTGCCTCAGCTTTCCAAGTAGTTGGAACTACAGGCTTGTGCCACCATGCCCAGCTAGTTTTTTATTTATTGTAGAGATGAGGTTTTGCCCTGTTGCCCAGGCTGGTCTCGAACCTGTGAGCTTAGGTAATGCTCTCACCTCCGCCTCCCAAAGGGCTGGGATTACAGACATGAGCCACCGTGCCCAGCCTATCTGATTTTCTTAAGGGGAGGTCCGTCACTAGAGCAACCAAGCCTTTCCTTTCTTCCTCTTGCAGATTATCTCCAATATTCCAGGGCCTTCTTCCTCATCTCCATCTTCCCCATACTCCTTGGCCTTGGCTGGTTCTTCAGCTCCTGCCTCCCTAGAAGGGGAAGCATGACTACCAGCTTGGATCTGAAGGTATCCATGCTCAGCTTCATCTCAGGTACAGACCTAGACAAGCAGAATAATGCCATGGTAAAATAGTCAAGGTAACAAGATTTCTTGGTCGGGCTCGGTGGCTCAGCCTGTAATCCTGCGCTTTGGGAGGCTGAGGTGAGTGGATTGCCTGAGCCCGCGGGTTCAAGACCCACCTGTCTAACTTGATGAGACCTCATCTCTACAATAAATCAAAAATTAGCCGGGCATGGTAGCGCGCGCCTGTAGTTCCAGCTACTTGGAAGGCTGAGGCAGAAGGATCGCTGGAGCCCAACAGGTCAAGGCTGCAGTGGCCGGAAGTGTGCTACTGTACTCCAGTGTGGGCGACAGAGTGAGACTCCAACTCAAACAAAACAAAACAAAACAAAAAACAAGATTTCTCTGTGGGGCTTTCATACTCTTTTTCTCATCTCTTTGCTCTTGTTCAGTGTCCCACCAAGTTGCCAGCTATCTGCACTATTTTATTTTATTTGGTTTTATTTTTTTATTTATTAATTTTTTTTTTTGAGTCAGAGTCTCACTCTGTCACCCAGGCTGGAGTGCAGTGGCACACCTACAGCCACTATAGCCTCAACCTGCCGGGCTCAGGTGATCCTTCTGCCTCAGTCTTACACGTAGCTGGAACTACAGGCACGTGCCACCACACCCAGCTAATTTTTGATTTATTATAGTGATGAACTCTCACTAAATTGCCCAGCTGGTCTCGAACTCATAGGTTCAGGCAATCTTCTCACCTCAGCCTCCCAAAGTGCTGGGATTATAGGCATGAGCCACTGAGCCTAGCCTATTTTATTTTTTGAGTCAGAGTCTCACTCTGTCATCCAGACTGGAGTGCAATGGCACTCTCACAGCCACAGTCTCGACCTGCTGGGCTCAGTTGATCTTTCTTCCTCAGCCTTCCAAGTAGCAGAACTATAGGCAATGCACCACCACGCCCAGCTAATTTTTTGATTTATTATAGAGACAAGGTCTCACCCTGTTGCCCAGGCTGGTCTCGAATCTGTGAGCTCAGGCAATCCTCTCACCTTGGCCTCCCAAAGTGCTGGAATTACAGGTGTGAGCCACCATGCCTGGCTATGCCCTATTGTATTATGTAGGATTTACCTCAGCTGACTTTACCAGGACAGAAGCCCTTTTGGGTCTCATCTTGGTCAATCCCCAATTTTTATCTTTTTTTTTTGGTCTTTTTGAGTCAGAGTCTCACTCTGACGTCCAAGCTAGAATGCAATGGCAGGCTCACCGCCACCACCGCCTCGACCTTCTGGGCTCAGGCAATCCTCTTGCCTCTGCCTCCCAAAGTGCTGAGATGACAGGCGTGAGCCACTGCACC
>CAUYQG010163559.1:0-18299 GCA_963574415.1 Tarsius wallacei
TTTTAATTGTTTACCCACCCAAAAAAAAAAAAAAAAAAAAAGCCATAGCGCTATGATGGAGACATTTTCTCTCGGGAGAATGAACAGGAAGATGGAAGACGCTGAGGAACAACTGGAAGAGGAAAGAATATGCTAAAAAGAATTTAATTCAAGGAATCAAAGCTGACCTAGAATTCCCAGGTTACATCTAAGGGTGGAAAGAGTTCTTTGGAAAAGCAGGTAGTTAAGATGCTTTTCTTAAACTAATTTAGTTTAAATCCCCATTACTAACGGAGAAGTCAGTTATCTTCTAAGGACTGTTAATGACTTCATTGTTGCTATTGTTCTTCCACATCCTGTATTTGCTTTCTCCTGCTAGCTTCCTTTAAAACTTTTGGTTCCCAGGCCAAGGACCTCATTTGAAGTATTGTTCAATCTCTTGGTTAGCTCTAATTAAGTGTCAACACCCTCAAGCTTTTACCAGCAGATAGCAAACTCACTTCACAGTGACTTGATTAACAAGAAAATCCTCGTTCTTTACCAGGAGAATTTCTGTAGAATGATTTTAAGGAAAAGAGATTCAGAAATTGAGAGCATTTTTTAAAAGGGTCTCATTAGCACCTGCAGGAATGAAAAATAATCACCAAAATGTCTATGTTAAACATGTTTATGTAATTGTTGCTCATTTCACTTCATGAACAATAGAATTATACTGTGCTGCACAAACATCAAATACATTAAAATACATACTGAGAATTCATTACCTATAAGTCTTTCCATGAGCTTACAAATAATGGTGTATGCCTTGGGAAGAGTGCTCTTTAAAAAATTTAATGAGAAGCTGTAACATTACTATCTTAATGTTTATTAGCTATTAAAAAACTTTAATTCCTGAAAGAATGGAGAATATCAAGATACTGCAACGTTCCACCACAGAACTGTGTAACATGTTAACTTGTGCTGAGTGCATATTCTCTCAAATTAGAAACTGCAGTTACCTTCCTTCAGATACACTGAAACCCATTGTCCTCTGTGAAGAACTTTTCCCCCTCTCACTTTTGAGAAGCTATCTAGCTTCTTATTGTTTGTCTTCTTAAGAGGTAAATTTCAGGCTCTCATTTATGCCTTCTGGGCTAGAGTGATTTTGAGTTTCCAAATTTCCTTTCAACAATTAGCTAACTGAGGGAGGGGAACCGGGAGTGATTTAAGAGTCCAGGGCTTCAGGCAGAAGAGGCTCTGGACTCACTAAACCAACAGCAGCAGCAAAGGTTAAAGCCTCACTGGAAGACTCTCTAAGTGCAGAAGACCAAAAGGGAAGCCTAATATATTTCCAGGTGCCAAAACATAGTCCTAAAAACTCTATCTGGTGCTCAGTACACAGAGTGCAGAAGATATAGAATTCCAGGGGAAAATAAGTTTTTATTCCAAAAACAGACTAAACGTGCTGAAAATGTACTTTTGAAATAAACTTCCAAAAAGTATGTGATAGAGTTTTAAGGTGGTGAAATCATTACTGAATCCAAGTCTTGAGGCATCATTCACATACTTTACATATGAATCTGTCCTGGTTGGGCTTGAGATGCCCAGGGGTTTTGTTTTGCATTTCTCTGATGCTGAGTGAGGCTAAGCACTTTTTCATGTGCCCACCTTCAATTCTTTTTTTTTTCACTCAGGAGTTTCGATTTATTTTTATTATTTTATTTTATTTTAAAGATGCAGGGCACAATTCAGAGTTAGGTATACCAATGTTCATTATGCAGGTACCCTTGTGGAAGCACCTTCAATTCTTAACAGCTTACCAATACCAGCGGCCAACTTCCCCTGACCGTATTCAGGTACTGTACTCTGACAGCACCCTGGGCTTCCCTCAGTGATACAGGAGGGTCTGCCCTCCCAGTGCCTCCACTCACCCATGAGATGAGTCTGCTTCTGGGTCCCCAAACAACCAGCCTCCTTTGGTGCGTAAGCCCTCATCATGTCACACGATCGAGTGGAAACGGCAGGGATTCGTGTGCACCAGCCACTAACAAGTCTGGTTTGAAGCCCAGAATGTGTTTATTACACCACAGTGACCTCAGATGAGTGACAGCGGAAAGGGCATAATAAAAGCTGACTCTGAGATGTGCAGCTCTTCCCCGTCCCACGTAAGATGACTTAAGAGAGACAAAGCAATGAGTTTTTAATTTCAGGCTTATCACTTAAACACATTTTTGTCTGTTTTTACATTTTTATTCCACTGTAGCTTTTAAATCTTAATTGATGTATGAGAGCATATTAAAATTCTTGAGGCTTCCTTAGGTTCTTGAGATTTAAACTCACAATAATAGAACTTGTCGTAGAATGCCTAGATACATTAAGATGGCCCTTGATAGTATTTTCATACCCTCGAACTGTATGACATTGAGACTTAGTCTGAAATTGTTTTATACAGGGTTTTGAAATGTATGAACACGGTGCATGATGGAACTCCTGACCACCTCTCAGTCCATATGCTTTCTATCCATATCAAACGAAAATGAAGCGGTGCAAAAAAGTACGAATGTTAACTCAAAGTTATAATTGACATTAAGGATGCTCATGGGATTGGCAGCCAGTCCCACTCATCGTCTGCTCAGTCATCTTTCACGATGACTTAAGGCTACTACCATGTGGTGTATTTCAACAAGGATAGAAAACCAGCTGCTGTCTAGTCGGTGAGGGGTACTGTAGGGCACTGGAGCGGCACCAATGCAGGTGATGATGTGAGTGGTGCCCCCTCATCTTCAATATCCCCTCGCTGACCCAATATATTTATCTAAACACTTAGTATGGGCGTTTGCAGAATCAATGGCAGACTTTTGTAGCGGCTTATTTCCCACAAATCTAATTCTTTTGGCTTATGTTGGGTCCAAACTTTGAGAGCAGACTGAGGTCAGGGAGAATTTCTCTGTGCATCCCTTCGATACCAAATACCATCCAGGCCTCTTTTGATGCAGACATAACTGCTCTGCGAGACACTTACATCATTCTATCTGTCAGTTTTCTTGCTAAAGACCCATGTATCTCTTTGTGCCTCATTCAATTGTTTTATTGGTTGCTACTTTTGGTTACTGCTGCATAAACACTGATGAGAGATAGAAATGTGAAATTTTTACATTGCGGTTAAGTTACGAGATCTAAAATTTTGGACATAATATTTTCAGAAAAATTTGGAAATTGAAGCAACTCATGAAAAGAAGAAAAGTATAATTTTTGTTAAAGAAGTGAAAGCCGAGTAGAGAAAGTAAAAATAATAACGCAAAAATACAGTCATAGTGCTTCACTAGTCCAGCCTTCAAGATATTTACATAAAATTAAAAATTAAATAATCATGTATAATATAAATCATATGGGACAGTATATTTAAAAGATAAAAATAAAGAATATTTTGTACTACATTACATAGAATATATGATTCTATTTGGTGGTATATCACCCAATTTCTGTTAAGAGAAGGATGTAAATGAATAAAATATCAGGTAGTGAAGGATGTAAATGAATAAAATGTCAGGTAGTAAATAGTCATTTTGAGCTTTTCAGAAACATATACTAAGTAAACCAAAGTACTATTTTATTAATACTGTAAGCCCCTAACACTAGAAAAAGATGCAGACACAGACATTTAAGTTCTGTTCATAACTCATTAATTAATTGTTATGTTTAACCTTCACAAACTACATATCCAGTTTATTTGTCACGCCCTTGGATACTATGAGCACATGCCCTTATCATCGTCTTCAGATCCATTCCTTTTAGTGAGGATGTTGACAAGAGAGATGAGATCCTAACCATCTCTGACAGTGAATTCAGTTTACAAAGAGATTGCAGGATACTTCAGACCAGAATACCCTTACTCAGTGCTGTAAAGATTGTGTGCGACATTGTAGCATTGAATATATCAGTTGATATGGAGATAGCCCGCTCACGTTAAGCTAAAAACACAATGGAAAGCTCTGACAAGGAGTGGGTGGACCAGGAACACGACCTTTTAAATGTTGTAGAAACATTTGCCTCATGCAAAAGTATCCAATGTCAAAAGTTTCTTGAAAGTCCAGACTTCAGACATATCGGGAGGACTTAAGTAAATAAAGCTAGCAAGATTGCAATGTTTTGGGAAGTCGGCTAAAGTTGAGATATGGTCTGAGTGACCAAGAAATAATCACGATTGTGAACTGCGAGACCATTCCAAAGCAAAACACGGTACAGGGAAAATACAGGAAATGTCAGGGTAAACCTTACATTTATTTAAGTAGATAAATTTTTTTAAAACTAGATATGATGGTTATTGGTTTCTCCCTATACCTATTATGAGACAATGTGATGGCAATAAAAATAAATCAAATAAACCATGCTTAGCCTATCCACTAACTAGAAGAGAAAATATTTTAATGTCAGCCTCATTCTCATTTTCTGATTTCAGTCATCTATTTTTAAAATTTGTTATATGACCTTAATCAGCAAGCACTAAAAAAATTTTTTGATTTTTGTTCAGTCTTTCTTTCTTATCACCTGCAAAACAAAGTCAGTATATTGAAAAGATAAATTTCAGGAATTTAAAAATGTATACAAGCAGGTAATAGCCTGGAAGATGGCATAATATACATGCTTTTAGATGTTATCAATTAGATGTTTTATTTATAATTCCCTGAAATCATTTAACATATAAAACTTGGAATGCATTTACACCATACTTTGCCAGAAAATTTTGGCACCTTTATCAACTTTGCCATTTCAAATATCTGTAGTTTTTGCATTGATTTATTCATTAATTACAGCCATTTTTAATTTTAGAATTAACATACCAAAACTGTTCTGAGTTATAATGCAAATATGTCCTACCAAAGATTAAATTAACATTTTATTGCTGTTAACCAGAGGCTATGCCTCATAAAAAAAATTGGGTGACTGTGCCAAAAAATTACATTCTGAGCTGTTTAAATTTCAAGATGTCTAATCTATGCTTATTGATGAAAAGGAGGATATGTACCTTCTTTCCTGTTGACAAATAAAATGCTAGGTTTAAAATCTCAACTAAAAGTGTTTATTTCCCATCAATCGTACTGCTTTCAGTAGCAATAAAAAAAACTAACAAGACCATTGAACTTCTTAAAAAAATATTTTTATAGGAAACAATTATAAAAATGAGTAAGGTCATATATTTACATGAAAGACAAACAAATGTAAAAAACTATTAACATTATATTTCTAATCCTCATCCAGTATTTCTGACTATGTTATATAATAGAAAAAGTCCATTTCAATTTTCTAATTTTATCACCGAAAGATGATAATTGACAAAATTTTGTTCATCTCTGTGAATGTAATTTGGTAAGTTTTTTATTTAGCAACTTTCCACAGGCAATAGTTATGCATTAGCGCTCACCCAGATAAATTCTAGATCTTAACCCTTAGGGGTTTACACAGCAAATGTCACATTTTCCATGTGCAGATAACTTCATAAATCAATGTGTACAGCTCATATTGCCTGAATCTTTATAGCAAATTTTTCATCAGCTAAACACACACAAAGGTTGCTGCACTCCATCCACGGCTACGATGAGATCAGAATGCAGCAGATGTATCTGCATGACCAAGAAACATTGCAATTAATGTCAGGCAGATTCTGAGGAAGATATCTTATGGGAATGTGACTAACATTTTCTTCCGATGATTCAATCATGTTTTCACACTGTAAAATAAAATGAGAAGATAATTTTGCTATTCATGTGAGAACAGCTTCAGATATAATAAATTGATATTTTGTCAAGTTTCCACCATGTTGTGTTGCTTCGGGAACCTGAGAGGCGACAGATATTTAGGCCATAAGAATGGAAGAAGAGGAGGGAGGAAAGGAGGAAGATGAGAGTATAAGGGGAGGGACTGGACCCCCCAAAAGTGGAATTATCTTTTGGAGAGTGGGCCCCTTGTAGAACACTCAGACTTTGTTCTTCTGGAGCAAATGGTCAACCGAAGTTTTCAGCTGGAAGTTTTGAGAAGGCTGTGCTACAATTGGTGGAAGAAATGTCCAGAGTTGTGGCCAACAGGTGATGGGTTCTTCCACCGTGACAACGCACCTGCCCAGGCTGTGCTGAGTATTTGCAGTTTTTGCCCAAACACGATATGACGCCCATGCCCCACTCTCCCTGTTCACCTGATCTCGCCCAGAGTGACCTTTTTTGTTTCCCCAGATGAAAAACAGTCCTCAAAGGGAAACATTTTGCCGGTGTGAAAGAGGTGAAACAAAAACCAGCAGAAGCACTAAAAGGCATCAACAGCGATGAGTTCAAAAACTGTTTTGAGCAGCGGAAAAATCATCTTGAGAGGGGTATTGCCTCCAATGGACAATACTCTGAAGGTGACTGAAGTTTAAACATGGAAGAATAAATACACAGTTTTTACAAATAAATTCCTGTTTTGGGGGGTCCCCTTCGTATATCATCTCATGACATTAAGACTATGTATCTGGTTGGGTTCTTTGACTAGAATAGTTGATAAAATGCTTTACAACGATCAGAGGCTTGGATAAAATGTGATTAGAAGATTGTTGGCAGACCAGTTTAGCAGAGAGCCATGAGGATGAGCGCTTCAGAATGAGCAGAGTGTCCACGTAAGGGACCAGCAATAAGTCCTGTATGACCCTGTTCACTGGAAGGAGGAAAGCAACACAGCATCAGGGGGCAGATTAATGATGGCAGGCTGATTGCGTAGAACGGTTTTCATCTTGGGGGGGCAATGTGGTCCTTAAGGACACAGGCATATTGCAGGATGAATTTGCCTTTTCTGCCTCGGTTCTTATGTGATCATCACTATGTGTGAACTTACAGAATACCCGAGTCTTCACCACACGGTATTGTCTTTGACTGAAGGATATATTTTAGGTGAAGGAAGCACGTCTGTGGGTTCATACTCAACGTATTCAATTGTCTTACCTTTACTCTAAAGCTCCTAGCTTGACAGAACTATGAAACATAGCAGCGAGGGTTCAATTGCAGAAAGTGCTGGGAGAAAACAACCCAAGTAGCTAAAAGTGTTGTGTCTGAAACCAGCAGTCAACCTGTAGTGCCATTTCCCACATAGCCAGATAAGGCAGGTGCAGGGACAGAGGGACAAAGGTATAGGTATCCCTCACAATTATAGCCAGTAATAATAATGACGGGCCTGTATGGACTTCTGTTTTATTCTTACAACTCTAGAGTCAATACACTTGAAGCTTCGGTGACTAAGAGATACGTGCTTCCACTAGGGCAGATAGCTGGTTTCAGTGAATGGAAAACTGAGTCAGCTAGTAATTTTTTGGTCTTCAACGCACTGAACCAAAGAGAAGTGAGTCATGACCTTCACTACCACAAAACGGGAGCAAGAAGGAACCACGTTGGAGTCAGAGTACTGGCTTCATGGCCACTTAGCGTCCCCATGCTTGATATCACTATTAATGAAAACCTGTGGAAACTCGTAAAGGCAAAACTACTGAGGACTTATGTTTCCCTATACTGAGGACACAGCTTTTTTTCAACCAGCAAAAGGATAATGGCTGCTAAGGGGCCAATTTGTATATTGTAGTGTTTATTCTCTCTTCTCCATCCTTCCCTGCCTTCTCTTCAAGCGAGAGAACCTATTCTCTAGAACTTCCACTGGAGTTCAATTAAAGGACGTCTCCAGCACGAGGACAGCTAGGTTAGGCACGTATCTCCTCTGCTTCCTTTCATTCCGTTCACACTTGTGCTGCTTCCACATTCTTCTCCCCAACCCATAGCTTCTGTCTGGGCCTCGTTCTCAGGGAAACAGTCTTCCCTGGGTCCCAGCAATTGTCCTTTTGCTTGTCATTCAGGCCTACTGTTGCTGGGTCCCAGAGGCTTTATCATCTTTTCAACTTTGTTGCCCACAAAATCTATAAATGATCTTTAAACTCTCTTTGAGTATTGTCTTCTGTTTCTAGTCAGGTTTCTGACTAACTTGTTATTATATTAAATGGCCCAAGAAAAAGGATGCATTTTGAGGTGATTAAGAGTAGTTCAAAAAAATCATAGGGAAAAAAATGAAGGAAAAAAGGTAGACAGAGGAGGCCCAAAGTTAAATAATGAAGGATCTAATAAGCCAAAAAGGAACTTGGAAAGCTAATGCATTTTAAAAAACCCATTTTAAACATCAACCACAACATTAAACACAAAACATTAAGCCCAACTTCAAATAATGATGGTTTAGAAAGTTGTTCTGCTTAGAATGTAAAGAATGAATCATCTACACAAGAAAGATCTGCTGCTGTGTTTTCAGCTGTCTACTTTGGAGTTAATCTGTACTCATTCAAACAGGCAGTGCTCAAATCAATAAATGCGTTGCCTCCCACTGAGTTCAGTTCTAAACTTCGGAATATCAGCACTTTGGAGTAGCTTTGCCCTTGGAAGGATCACTAGAGGTGGAATATCTGATTAGCATACCCGCCATAATTTAAAGATGACCCTGAAATTTCTTGTATTGGAAGTTTTATTGTCATAGTAAGGGCATAGGAGGCAGAATCTTTAAGAGGTGCTTAGGTCATGGGGGTTCTGCTCCTACAAATGAATTAATGGTATGGGAGGGGGTTAGTTATTGTGGGAGTGGGCTCCTGATAAAAGGAAAAATTTGGTCCCCATTTTCTCTGTGTCTTGTGTGGTCACTACTGCCTTATGCCTTCTACTATGGGATGACTCTCACCAGATGCCAGCACCATGCTCCTAGACTTCTCAGATTCCAGAACCATGAGGCAAACAAATTGTATTTTCTTTATAAATCATTCATTTTAAGGTATTCTGCTATAGTGGCAGAAAACAGGCTAAGAAAGAAAATTGGCGCAAAGGCTTGGGGTTGTTGCAATCACACACATACCTGAAAATGTGTAAGTTGCTATGAACTGGATGACAGGTGAGACTGAATTTATTTGGAGAGTAGGGCTAGAGAAATCTAGCAATGAGGGTAGTTCTGATAAGGTCTTAGAAGAAGAGGAGAGCTGCAGAGAAGGTCTGAATCCTCTTAGAGATTGCATGAGTGGTTGTGACCAGAATGTTGGCAGAAATATGGATGGTAAAGTCCATTCTGATAAGGTCTCAAATGAAAATAAGGAACACGGAATTGAAAACAGAGTACGGGCATTCTTGTTATATCGTTGCAATGACCTTGGCTGATTGTGTTCATGTCCTAGAACTGTGTGGAACGCAGAACTTAAGAAAGATAAACCAGGATATATGGTGGAAGAAAATCTGAGTGAGAAAGCATTTAGCCTGCTATGTTACTAATTTTAACCACACACAGTGTGATGGAAGAGGAAAGAGATGACTTAAAGACAGAACGTATAATTAAAAGGAAAAAAAATGAGAAAGCTTTGAAAAAGTCACAGCCCGATCACATAAACAGCGAAAGGTGTCTTTAGAAGAGAATACTAAGGTTGTGGCTGAGTGACCTTTTACTCAAGAGATCCCCATGGATAGAAGGAAGCCACATGCTATTCATCAAGACAGTGGGAGAAACACCTTGAATGTATTTCAAAGATCTTTCGGGATGCTCTTCTCATCCCAGGCCCAGAGCTCTAGGAGGGCAGAGTGGTTTCAGGGAGTGGGCCTAGTGAACCCGCCAAGAGCTCACTGCCCAAGGGCGTGTTGGGACTCTGCTTTCAACATTGTTGTGTCACGTTCCCCAATCACCTCAGTCAGCCATGGCTCAAGGGTCTCAAGTGTGGCTCCATCTGCCACTTTGAAAGACACAAGACACAAACCTAGGTGGCGTTCACAGGGTGTTAATTCTTCAGGCGTTCAGAATGCGAGGGTTGTGGGCATGGCTTTCTCCCCGTAGAATTTGAGGAATGTTCCAGATAGCCATTGTAGCACAGCCACTGCGAAGAGATCCTACTACAGCAATTTCTGGAGAAATATGGGACTGGAGGTGCACAAAGTCCCCAGGGAGAATGCCTAGTAGAGCCACATGAGGGAGGCAGCCCCTAAGGCCCCAGAACCGTAGGCCTACCAGTGTGCAACTGCAACTCAAGAGAGCTGAAGCAAGGGCTGAGCCCAGCAAAGCACAGGGTTAGGGCTGGCCGAGGCTTTGGGGTCCCAACCCTCCCAGTGTGCCCAGGTGGTAGAATACGAAGTCAAAGGAGATGATTCTCCAGCTTTAACACTGAATGTTGTTTTTCCTCTTTGGTTTTGGACTTTCTTGGGAACAAGTGACCGCTTTCCTCTTGATCATTGTTCCCTCTTGGAATGAGATTGCCTACCCTATGTCTACTCCACCATTGTTTTGGAAATAGACCATTTGCTTTGATCTCATAGCCTCGTAGCGGGACGAATATGCCTTGGGACAGATCATGCTTTGCGTTTCACCTTAGATATGATTTAAATGATACTCTGGACTTTGAACTTTTGAGTTGATGCTGAAACAAGTTAAGACTTTTGGAAATTTTGAGATGAAATACATGTCATTTGCATTGTGCGAAGGATATCAATTTGGGGAACTGGTGGGGGGAATGCCATGATTTAAATATGTCCACCAAAGTTTATGTGTTGGAAATTTAATTGCCATAGTAATGGCATTGGTAGGTAGGACCTTTAGGAGGTGATTAGGTAATAGATGGTCCGCCTTCATGAACAAATTTAATGCCATTATTATAAGGACAAGTTAGTTCTTGTGAGAGTGGACTCCTGGAAAAAGAGGGAAGCTCTGCCCCTATTATCTCTGCCTTTCACTTTATGTTTTCCACTGTGGGATGATCTTCCCCAGATACTGATGCCATGCTTTTAGATGTCCTGTCCTCTAGACCTAGGAGAAATAAATTTATTTTCCTTGTAAATTACTCAGTCTGTGCTTTTCTGTTATAGCAGCAGAAAAGGGATTAAGAGAATACCTAGCTTTGAAAAAAGTTGTCAGACCAAAAATGCATCCACTGCCATATTCTCCACACTACATTTTATCTTGAGACAATTATTTCATTGTTCTCAGAATGGATATTTTAATTGTTTTCCTGATTAAAACTTGTGGCACTTGGAAATTTTTATAAATAATAGAAAGGTTGTGAGCAGGAAGGCTAGAGTAGCAATAAATAAATAAATTAGTCATTTGGACATTATCAGGATCTGGCAGCACCAGAAGGTCGTAACATAACAGAACTGACTTCTATAGCAGGATGAATACAGATTTTCAAATCATTGTAAGCTTATGTTCACACAGAACATTTAAAATATTCAATACTAATTGAGAATTATTATTAATAACATTAGGTTAAAGCATAAATTACATTAGTATATTTTATGTATACATATATAAAAGGATCTATAGCTCTATTTTCGCTAGATTATCTTTTTGATTGACATATAATTCACTCACTGAGTAAAATGAGTGCATTTCAGTGATGCAGTTTTAGAGGTTTGAAAAACAAAAGTGTTACCATTACCGCAAACAGGACATAGTCTATTTCTATCACATGGAAGAACTTCCCTTTATTTCCTAATTTATTATGATTTTATTCTTCTCAGTATTATGTTGATTATTGTCAAGTTCATTTTCTGCATCCATTAAAGTAATCGTGTGATTTTAAAGATTTTAGTGGTTGATTGGTAAATGGCATGCATTGGTTTTTCACTTACTGAACTGACTTTGCACCCAGGCTGGTCCTAATATACTATTTTTAAACATATTTTTGGATTTGTTTTGCTAATATTTTATTAAAGATTTTACACTTATTTTTATAAGGGCTATTAATCTCTAAGTTTTTTAAGTAACATTTGGGCATCAGAGAAAAGCTTAGATTAGTGATTTGAGATCTTTCTTTTAAGCAGTCTATATTCAAAGTGAATGTCTTATAGACAACCATGGTTGTTTTGTTCTTTTTTAAATTTTAACAATATCTTTTAATTATTACTGAGTTGATAGTTTGCATTGTCAAGCACTTAAAAATACTATGCCACCACCTCTTCTGTCCTTTGTGATTTCTGATGAGAAAATGTGCTGTCCTTCAAATATTTTTTCTCCCATAGTTGATGCTTTATTTTTCTCTGGCTGCTTTTAAGACTTTGTCTTTAAAAAATTCCATGAGTTTGAAAATAACATTTCAGAGCACGGATTCATTTGAATTTATTTTCTTTGGGGTTCAGTTAGATTCTTGAATATGTAGTTTTATATCTTTTACCAAATTAGAAAGTTTACAAATGTTAATTCTTCAAAACATTTTTTGGCATTGTGCTATGTCTTTTTTCTTTTTGACATGAATGCTACATCCTTTGTTAATGTTCCACGGGTCCCAAAGCATTGTATATTAAGTGATGCTTAATATTTTTCTCTATTTTTTAGATTTTATAATTTCTGTTAATTTATCTTCAAATTCACTGCCTTCGTGTTTTCATCCCAATATTTGTTCTTCAGCTATTCAGCTATTAATCAATATTTCTTCTTTATTATTAAACTACTTTTAAAATGTAATTTTTATCTTTTATTTATTTGGTGAGACTTTTGTTTCTCTATTTTTTCAAGGGTGTTTATGATGAATTACTTGCTGGTACATTTTTAAAGAGCTGATTTAAAATCTTTGCCAGATTATTCTTTCATCTACCTCATCTTGTAGAGGCTTCTGTTGATTATCTTTTCCCATGCAAGTTGAGATTTTTCTATTTCTATATATGGGAGTGATTTTGAATTGCATCCTGAACCTTTCGAATTTTATTAAGTAGACTCTAAGCTTTGTTTGAATCATATAGTGAATGTTGATATTTTTACTTTAGCAGGTAATCAACCAGATTGGTAACCGGAAGTGAGTTCTGATCAGCCTTCTGTAAACTGTGATTCCAGGATTAGTCTGGTTTTCAAAGCCTTTACAACACTGTTTCTCTTTGTCTTATGTAAGTATGAACTCTGACAATTAAGTTCACAACTCATCCTAGAAAAAGTGCTACATACCTCATTGCCGAATGTAACTATGTTCACCTTAGAAATACTCCCCTTGGGAAGCTATGCATTGACGCCAGCCCTAGTCCCCCTGTCGAAGCAATTTTGGAACTGTTTTTTCTGGAATGGCCATCAGAGCTGTCATTGTTATTACCCTCAATGTCCTGAATAGCAACAAAATGTGTTTCTTTCAACGTTTCCTTTATCTTTGAGTAAAGAAAAAAGTCACTGAGGGCCAGAACAGGTGAGTAGTGAGGGCATTCCTAGACATTTGTTTACTGGCGACACACTCTCTCACAGACAGTGTTGTGTGAGCTGTTGCATTGTCATGATGCAAGAGCTCCTTTGGGGTCATTTTTGCACACAACTTTCTCATGTCAAGATTCTCAGTTAAGATTTTTCCAGCTTTCTCTATTAATGTTTATTTGGTCTGCTATACTTCTCATAGTCAGTGAAATTTTGACACACAATTCAACACATTTTTGCAATGTTTTCATCATTTCTGCTCGCTACTGGCCATCCTGACCTCTCTTAATCAGTGATGCTTTCTCTCCCCTCAGAAAAACATTCAATCCATTTGTACACTGCCATTTTCTTTATGGCATTATCCTCATAAATTTGGACTAGCATGTCCTTCATTTCACTCCCACTCTTGCCAAGTTTAACAGGACATTTTCTTTTTCAAATCAAGCAATGCTTTTATCCATTGAATTGCACATTTGATCGTCTAATTCAAGCTCCAACATTCTCGCAACTGCACACAAAAACATGCAATGACAATAATGAATGCCACTCACCAAGACACCACCACATGTCAACACAAACACAGCTTTCAGACACTGATATCCCAAGGTTATAAAACCTTTCCGAATTGTTTGTACAATGCTGCCAATGCAAGCACACAGTGGCAGGTTCACAAACTTAATTGTCACACCTTGTATTACCTGCTGTCTTGACTAGGAATCAGACATTGCTCTGTCTTTATCTCATTTTAAAAGTCTCTGCATGCTGTGTAGGGTCATTGTAGCTATTTGCAAAATAATACAAATTTCTAGAAAACAATTTGACACTATATGTCAAGAATATTTTAAATTATTCATGTCTTTTGATCCAATTATTATTTTAGAAATTTATCCTAAGGAAATAAGTGGAGTAATAATCAAATATTTATGAACAAAGTTACCCTTTCTAACATTTGCATGAGAAAAAGCTTTCAACCACATATAAACATTTCATAATAGGGAAGTTAAGCAATAATCATGAGGACACATTTTTCGATAACAGTAAACAGAGCTATTATACTCAGTTAAACATTTATTGAAATTCAAAAGATATATGTGGCATTTTACTAAGTATTCAACTTTTTATTTGGTATTTAATTAGAAAGATAGCACAAATAAATGCAACAATTAAATAATACAATATTTTAAAGATAATATGAGGTATCAAAATAGCATTGAATTTTTAATGGAGAATTTTATAGCCATTAGATCTTATATTTATTAAAAAACTGGAAGAAAAAATATTACTTTATGTGTCAGATTTTTATTTTTTTGATTCATGTTAGAAAGTTCAGAACAAATAACTTTAAAAAATCACTTTCCAAGTTTTGAAATATTTGTAAATGTCCATTATAAGTAGCATATAGTGTTTTATTTTCCTCTCTAAACCTTGTGAAATAAAAGATCATTAACTGTATTTTTAGGTAAAGGGAGTCACAAATGTTTACTTTATTATTATTGTTTTTATTATTAATATAATAATTGTATATTCCATGGTACAGCCCTAAAAAGACATAGGAAGTACAGCTAAAAAGTACAATTATCTATTAGAACCAGCCATTGGGGAAAAAAACCAAAATGACAACTGTTTGCTTATTTACATGAAAAATGTCTTCACATAGGCAAGCCAGTGCTCATGTAGGGTTTTACTATTATTGGGTCCCATTTATCATTTTTAATATCTTTAAAAATTTTAATTGAAGAATAAAATTGTATTACTTATCATGTACAACATGATGTTTCAAGCATATCTACATTGTGGGATAACTAAATTTAGCTAATGAACGTATGCCTTACCTCATATAATTATTATTTTTGTGGTGAGAGCACAACAGACAGTCTCTTAGCATTTTTAAGAATGCAGTATACTGGACAACCCCTTCGGGTCCCCTCCCACTGTGGGAGCTTTTCTTTCCTCTCAGTAAATCCTGCTTTCTTTAAAAAAAAAGAATGCAATGTATTGTTATAACCTATATAGACCATGTTGTACAATAGATGTCTTGAATGTATTTCTCCTAACTGAAATTTTGTGCTATTTGACCAATAGCTCCTATGCCTAATCACCACAGCCCCTGATAATCAGCATTCTACTCTAGAGTTTGAAACCAGCCTTTGTTAGAGCTCTTATTTGAGTGAGACTATGCAGTATTCATCTTTTTGTGCTTGGTTTATTTTACTTAACATAATGTCCTCTAAGTTAATCTCTGCCATTGAAGATGGGGCTGATTTATCTTCATACTCTACATCTTTATCTTCTATCTTCACAGACCCCTGCTGTCTAAGACAGCTGGGGCAGTTCCAGCCACCTTGTATTTGCATTGAATACAAGAAAGCAGAATAAAGATAAAATAAAGAAGAGATTCCAAAGGTCTTTTCTGCTATTTGTGGAGCTCTCTGTTAAGTTTTACCAAATAATTGCTGCTTGCATCATGAATCAGAAGTTTTTCACATGGGCACAGTTAGCTGCAAGATGGTCAGGGATATGTACACCTTTCTTAAGCTCTTATCTTTTTCTTTGTTTTTTATTATTTTTCTTTCAAGGAAAGAAGAACAAAATGAATATTGAAACTGAAACTATCACTCCATACTACAATTATATTGATTGTCAGTGTTTAGTAACTGAAACAAGTTCAATGCACTCTCTTAATAAGATTACTATTTCTCTGGATGTTATATACTATCATTAGGTCCATCAAAAACATATTTAGAACTTTCATCATATACATTTTCTCCTAACCTCACTAGTACCAATTTAAAAAAAATTATTCTATTTGATCATGGAGAAAATGGAAAAAATGCATCTAATTATTCTGAATTAGGCTATTCCTGGATCAATTCAATGAGAAATCAAATGTTTTAATCAGCTAATATCTATCATAATTCAATTCAAAGGACACTTTTGAATATTTAATTGTCCTTTAAAAGTAAAGGAAATCTAAATTAACTAAGGAAAGATAATGTACAAGATCTTGGCATCCTCCAAAATTCCAGATTACATATTCAGGAAATATTGATTGTACACTACGGTAGGCAATGCTGGCTGCTGCATTACAATCATTCCTTTTCTTACTTCTTAATGGGATCACCCTTCTAGTTGCCTTTAGGAATACACAGACTCCTGGCAACTTTCAAACCTCAGAGATGAACGTTTGTTAGTCTAAACCAGTCATGTAATGTTAATCCTATTCTAATTGCAGGAGATTAGGTTGAGATTGGACAGGTGACAAAATTCTGGGTAATTAGTTATTATGGGATACCTGTTGTGAGCATTCTTGTAAAGATGTAATAATTCTTTTGATTAAAAACTCTTGAGCACCTAGGCATAGAAGGAACATTACTCAAAACAGTAAGAGCCATCTATGATAAACCCACAGCCAACATTTTGTTAAATGTGCAAGTGTTGGAAGTATTTATCCCAAGAACAGGAACATGATAAGAATGTCTGTTCAACATAGTCTGGAAGTCCTAGCCAAAGCAATCAGGCAAGAGAAAGAAATCAGGGGTATTCAAATAGGAAAAGACGAAACTAATGTAGCCCTCTTTGTGAACGATGTAATTCTATACTTTAAAAACCTAGGGAATCTGTCAAAAGCCTCCTTGCACTGATAAACAACTTTGGTAAAGTCTCAGGGCACAAAATCAATGTACAAAAGACAGTTGCATTTCTGTACACCAGCAACAAGTAGGTGGAGAACCAAATACAAAGCACAATCCCACACACAATAGCCACAAAAAAAAATATATCTTTCATTCACCTAACCAGAGGGGCGAAAGATCCTTACAATGAGAACTACAAAAAAACTGATCAAAGAAATCAAGGGTGACAAAGAAATGGAAAAACATTCCATGCTCATGGATCGGAAGATTCACTATTGTCAAGATGTCCATCCTACCCAAGGCAGTCTACAGATTCAACGCAATACTCACCAAATTACCAACATCATTTCTCTCAGATCTGGAAATGAAAATACAAACATTCATATGGAAACAAAAAGAGTATGAAGGACCAAAACAATCCTCAGCACAAGGTACAAAGAGTAAGGTATCATACTTTCAGACTTCAAACTTTACTACAAGACAACAGTAATCAAAATGGTCTGGTATTTGTACACGAATAGGCACAGAAACCAATGGAACAGGACAGAGATTCCTGAAGCCAAAACTTGGTCTCTCAACCAACTCATCTTCAACCAAGTCTCCAATACAACCACTGGGGAAAGTAGACCATGTTTAACATATGGTGCTGGAAAAACTGGCTGACCACATGCAGGAGAAACAGGACCACATACAAAATCAACTCTAAATGGATCAAAGCTCTAAACGTAAAACTTCAAACTATAAGAATCCTAGAAGAAAATGTAGGAAACACCCTTATGCCTATCAGAGTAGGTAACAAATTATTGACCAAGTCCTCAAAAGTGCATGCCATAAAAGCTTGGATAGATAAGTGCGACCAGATCAAACAGAAAAGCTTTTGCACAGCAAAAGAAACCACCAAGAGAGTGGGAGATAACCCACAGAATGGGAAAAAATATTTGCAAATTACATGTCTGGCAAAGGCCTAACATTCAGGATCTATGAGGAACTCAAACGAAGTGAAAAAACAAACAAACAACCCCATTTTTAAAAATGGGCAAAGAACATGAATAGACACTTTTAAAATAAGACATACAAGCAGCCAATAGATACATGAAAAACATGCTCAGACTCACTAATCATCAGAGAAATGCAAATAAATTACAATGATATACCACCTAGCTCCAGTAAGGATGACCATCATTAATAAATCAAAAAAGAATAGAAACTGCCATGGATGTGAAGAAAAGGGAATGCTTCTACACCATGGGTGGGAGTGCAAGCTACTTCAACCTTTATGGAAAGCAGTGTGGAGATTCCTAAAAGAACTAAAAATTAACCTTTCATATGATACTGGAATCCCACTCCTGGGAATATACCCAGAGGACCACAAATCATTCCGCAAAAAAAGACACCTGCACACGAATGTTTATTGTTGCACTATGCACAATAGTAAAAATGTGGAACCAACCCTACTACCCACTGAACAAAAATGTGGTACATATACACGATGGACTATTACACAGCAATAAAGAAGAACAA
>CAUYQG010163563.1:0-67886 GCA_963574415.1 Tarsius wallacei
CCCAGACTGGAGTGCAGCGGCCGCTCCCGGCCACCGCAGCCTCGACCTGCTGGGCTCCGGCGATCCTTCCGCCTCAGCCTTCCGAGTAGCTGGAACTACAGGCGCGCGCTACCACGCCCGACTAATTTTTGATTTATTATAGAGATGAGGTCTCGCCAAGTTGCCCAGGCGGATTTCGAACCCTCGGGCTCAGGCAATCCACTCACCTCAGCCTCCCAAAGCATGGGATAACAGGCTGAGCCACCGAGCCCGGCTATATTTTCTTCTTTAAAAAATGCTGTTTTAAAATTTCAAGGGCAAAAACTACTTAAACCCGCTTCCCATGGTCACAAATTTAATTCTCTGAAATGAGAACAAGTCAAACTTCACACTGAGAAGTATTTTCTGATGTTTGTTAGTTGTGCTTGTGTAGAACTGCCAATTACATTTATTGACTCTAAATATGAAACACCTGGCAGAATTCCATTGTATATAAATAAGACATTTGAGACCTGGACAAATGCCATTTTGAATACAGCCAGCTGGTGCTTTTGACAGTTTTATTCAGCCTAGCAGTACTGATTCCAGGGTACATGCAGCGTTAAGGTAAATGACAATAGAAAAACATGTCGAGGATTGGGAATTCTGTAGGAAATTCCATTGTGTAGAAGTATAGCATTTCAAAGACCTGTTAACCCAAGGAAATGATACATGATGCACCTGTTTACTGAGTTTGTTGAATCTTTTGTTGCCTGAGTTATGTTTTTAATCTTTAATTTTCTCTCTGCCCATTTTATATAGCTCTGAGTTATGCCATGAAAAATCAGTGTTGCTTTTGTTTACTTTTCTTTTTCTATAAAATTATTTTTTTAGGTTTATTTTAATCAAAGAAGTGGATTGAACTTAACAATAGTGTACAGGTTAGAGTTCCACTTTATATGGTGAACTTACTCTCTAAGGGTACTATAGATCTGAATGTTTACCTTTACTAATATTCTCATGTGTCAGTCCTACCTTTGATGAATTACTATAGAAAAGTCTTTTATCATGTTCATCAAAATTGTGCTTTCAAAAAGTAAAAATATAATATACTTATTTAATATATAGCAATATATCTATTTATGATAGATATATTTATAATGTAATAATTGCATTAAGACACACAGAAAAATCCTGATAAATTAACCTACATAATTGCAAATATAATAAATATAAAAATATGTAGTTAATTTAAATTAAGTGCTTCATTTGAGCTGATACATATCAGCATATTTCTAAAAATGTCCCCTTGTTTGAAAAGAATTGGTAAATATTTGTTAACGTATATCATGCACAGGACTGTGTTTCTGTATACATGTGTGTGTATAAAAGTCTAAATTAAGCAATAACCTTGTCATTATTTCATTTATCTGAGATAATTGGCGTGAGAAAGCTTTGTAGCAACACTTAAAAGATTAGATTGGGGTTGAGGAATGAAATATAGAAATTCTCGGCCGGGATCGGTGGCTCAGCCTGTAATCCCACGCTTTGGGAGGCCGAGGTAAGTGGATTGCCTGAGCCCACGGGTTCGAGACCCGCCTGGGCAACTTGGCGAGACCTCATCTCTACAACAAATCAAAAAATTAGCCGGGCGTGGTAGTATGTGCCTGTAGTTCCAGCTACTTGGAAGACTGAGGCGGAAGGATTGCCCGAGCCCAGCAGGTCGAGGTTGCAGTGGCCGGGAACGGCCACTGCACTCCAGTTTGAGTGACAGGGTGAGACTCCAACTCAAAAAAAAAAAGAAATTCTCTTGACTTTTGGCACTTGAATTTTTCAATTAGCACTAAAAATCTTTTAGCACCTCAACCTATTTGTCTTTGACCATTTTACATGTATTTTAAATTCTATGATTAGTATATACCAACCAAAAACAATCTGATGAAATGCTGTATTTTAGTGGACAATATGAAACAAATTGCTTTATCTCAGCGATAAAAAAGCTATCTATCTAATAGGTAACTTTTTGTTTCTATTCATTTTGTGATTTGATGTGCATTATAAAAATAACTAGATTCAGTCTTGTTTATAGTTTCCTCTTTAGTACCTACACATAACACTTTCTCACTAAAATGTTACTGAAGAAACCAATAGATGAAGCACATCTATATAAAAATAAGCCAGTTAAGAGCTCATTCTATGGTGGACACAACAATGACATCCATGTTGTCAGTTACAGTGTCTCAGTCATCACCCGTCATCTCCACATCTTGTAGAAGCATGTGACAAAGCTTACCCTTGACCTTTCTCCTTCTAGAAACACCAACTTGATGTTGGCTCACTATTTTCATAGTTCTCTTGCTTCATTGGCCATCTCTTCCAAAGCTCTTTGCTAGATTCCCCCGATAGTTTTGATTTCTAATAAATAAAAATTTCAGAAATCATTCTTCGAATTCTTCTATTGTCTTTACAATCGCTTCCTAGTCAATGTCACTACCTATGTATTGACAATCTTTATACTATGTCTTTGATTTCACGCTGCTCTTGAATTCCAGACTAATGATAACAAGTGTTTATTGCTATCTTCACTTGTATGTCTCAAAGGCATTCATAATTAAAATATTCAAAATACCTTGATATTCCTTCCCCAAACTTGCTTCTCCTGTAGTTAATCTTCTCCGTCTTGATAAATTGTTTCCTTTTTCACATCATTCAGAACTCGGCCCATAACAATTTATCAGAGTGGTGAGTGTTGACCACTGTATCCCTCAATCCTTCTTCAATTCTCATTACCTGCTCTCTTTTTCCTCCCTGAAAGTAGGTTCCATGAAACTTGGGATGTTGCTGTATGTTTTATTTTCACTGGCTCTATCCCCAGTCTCGAATAGTGTCTGGTTCATACTAGCCTCTCAAAAACCACTTGTGAATGGACTGACTATAACTGTAACAAGCACTTCTTTTATGATTTCTACCTAGACCAGTACACTCCGGTGCCCGGAATATAATACCTGTAGTTAAATGTATTCTAATCTACTTAGGAAGTTAATAAAAATTTCCAAAGGAGTAAGTTTGACTCTTTCTCAAGACTATGGAAAAGACAACATGGTGATTGATTTTACAATAGGGAGTGAGAAATGTACCTTAGCTCATAGTTGATATAAAGTGAGATATTAGTATGAATGTCCAAATCGTCATTGCATTAGCATTAGTTTAAATGTCCAATTCTTCAATCTAAGTACAGAACTGCAAACTACACTAAGAGATCTTACTCGATTCTGAGCCATGTTTCTCTTCTTAAGAAGCCCTGGTTTCAAAAACACGTTACTTTGAGTTCTTCGTTGTTCCATGTCTACTGGCTCTGATACATTGTTTTTATTCCAAAACAGAACCCTTGCTTTCATTTGCAATATTTTTGACACCATTTATTCTTTTCAAAACTTACTTTAAGTACTTTTTTTTTTTCTTTTGAATTTGAGTCTCACTCTGTTGCCCAGGTTGGAGTGCAGTGGCACGCTCAGGGCCACCGCAGTCTCGACATGCTGGACTCAGGCGATCCTTCCACCTCAGCCTTCCAAATAGCTGGAATTACAGGTGCAAGCCATCATGCCCAGCTAATTTTTTGATTTATTGTAGAGACAAGACGAGGTCCCATCAAGTTGCCCAGGCTGGTCTTGAACCCCTGATCTCAGGCAATCCTCTCGTCTCTGCCTCCCAAAGTGCTGGGATTACAGGTTTGAACCACTGCAACTGGCCTAAGTACTCTGTTTTTAACAATGAATTAGGAAGACAACATTAACTTAGTCCAACATGCTCTGCAATCTATTATTAATATGTTGTCCTTTGTGCAGTAGCCCTGCTATTTTCCACCAAGATTTAATAACAGAAAACAACTTCTAAACTCAGTTCTTCTTATTTGGAAGCATAATTTCACCATTAGATCTGAGCAGGTGTCTCTTGTTTTACAGAAGACACTCAACCCTTCCTGTGTAACGCTGCTAAGCAGCCTACCTTGGTAGAAGGTCAAGGTTTCCTACTTAACCGTTTCATTAATACTTAACCTAAAGCCTACATCGGCTTCTTTGATTTATTTTATGTATTTTCTTGAAACCAGGTCACACTTTACTTATTTTTTTTCAACGCTTACAGGGAGACGCTTACAGGGAGAATCAGATAAAGAAAAATAGTCAACTTCCCTGGATTGTTCTGATTATAATATATTAAATTCTTTTTCCTAACCAGTCATTTCAGAGAACAATATAATACTTCAACCAATTAACTGATAACCAATTAGCCAATTGCTTGTAAACACAACCTTTATTTGAATATTAAACATTTACATTTTGCATAAATGTCATTATATGGTATAGTCTTTACTAGAGCTGCCGTAACAAAACATCACGGCCTGGGTGGTTTAAACACACAGAAATAATTTTCTCACAGACTAGAAGTCTAAGATCAAGGTTTCAGCAGGATTGTTCCTTCTGAGAGTCCTGAGTGAACGATGTGCCTCGGTCCTCTCTCTCTGACTTGTAAGTGGCTGTAAAATTTCCTCTTCTATAAGGACTTCAGTAATACTGACGTAGAGCTCACGGTAATAATTTATTTTCTTTTAATTATCTCTTTATAGATCTTATCTCCAAACATGATCATATCCTGAGGTTCTGAGGGCTACAATTTCAACGTATAAATTGTGGGGGGAGGAACACAATTCAGCCCATAACATATCGTTAAAAGTTTACCCCTTTCATTTTGTTCTTTTTATTGGTAAAACTAAAATACGATGTCCCTCTTTCATGAGTTTAGCAAACATTTATCCAGTAACCCCTGCCAGAGATTATGTTAGATTACAAGACAAAAATGGTGGGACATATGTGGGCCACGGAGTTTATTAAAAATTAAACTGGAATTTCTTCAGACCATGAATGTGCTCTCTGGTTTACCAGAGTTCCCATGAACTTATCAGAGTGCTCAACCAGTTTTATACCTTTATAAATCTGCCTCCACACGTATATAAATTTTCAGGCTATGCTAGAGTCTGCAGTTATACAGAGAATTTTTACTCTAAAAGATCACACAATTTTGCCTCCAGGCAAAGTATAACCTCTTTGGAGGAAAATATTTAAGCAAATCCATGCAGTGGTAGGTAATCTGCACAGCAGTGGAACTATTTAAGAAGTGATGAAAGTACACGGCTGAGGAACCAGTGACACAATCTTGACGGCCAGGGAAGAAAATCTTAACAGGTGCCATTTAAATTGGGTCTCAAAGATCAGTGAGTCACTAGTTAGGCTCTAGGAAGCAGCAGAAGTGGGTTGGGAAGAGAAAGAAAAGTGAGGAAGCTAACCCAAACCAACAGAGAAGCTTGATTTGAGTCTGTGAACTAGAGGGTGCGAGTTCACATCTCCTTTCTGCCATACCCTAGTGACATTCATTACCTTCCTTAATGTTTTGGCAGCCCAATATCTTCATCTACTGGAAGGAGATATTGATATTATTTTACTTTATAGGTTAGTGATGAGAACTGTTGTAGATTTATACATATCAAGAACTTGGAAAAGTACTTGACCAGTGAAAAACATTCCGTGCATGATTAGCTTGGAGATTAAGCAAACCTGGTAAAAGGACATCAAAACCTAGGAGGAGAATCCTAGGTATTTTTTCCTGGAAACCTCATTATACTATGAAGTTTCATTAACTTACATTCAGCATCTAAAATTCTATTGAATGATTGTTGACTTGATAATGATGTACTCTGGGACTGCTTGGATCCAGAATTAAAGGGTTAAAAGCTTAATTTTCTCCAAAATAACAAGGCTAAGATTTTAAAGCAGTAAACGATGACAATCAATATAAACAAAGCATAAAATATCCTATATATATTGCGCATACTATACATGTTCTCTATATAAAAATAGATACATAGATGTGTACACATCAGGAACAAATAAGTAAAATGACTGTGAGATTTAGAAATTAGTTCTCTGGTAACAAGAGTATACAATTGATCAGAATATCGTTTCTGATATGCATATAAAAATCTACGAACTATAGTTAATATTGGTTTTCTTTAATACAATATTAAATCCTACTTAACTTGTCAGAATTAACCTTTCTTTTATATTTTGAATACATGGTCATAATACAGAGAGAAAATTGGTACAAGTTACGATTTTAGATGCCACATAGCTGTAAATGTAAAGGATTCTGGAAGCATGCAATATTAGGAAAATGACATTAGAAGCCATCCTGCTCCTAATTAAGCACAGACAACTGGTTTAAAATGTACCAGCTTTAGCCTATTAGATCAGAAGAGTAGAAAGAAACCAATCATCAGATGTTAAATCTGAAGCAGAATTTAGAGCAGTAGTTTCAAACATATATATTTGGCATACTTATTATTAATACCTAAACTTTGAATTCATCTGGGAATAGTTTCTGAAATCTTTTGTAGAAAGTGGACTCAAATTTACTTGAATAATAGAGATGCAATTGCATAAAATTGTGGTTTACATAAACGTAACATTTGAAACCACGGAATGATATATTCTCTGAATACTTTCTTTTTATGTAGGTCATTTGCGAAATATGAAAACATTTGAGATACCACACGTTAAAAAAAATGGTTAAGCTGTGAACAAAGAAAACGAGAACTTTGTAGCTTAAATAGTTGACCATGATCTTTGGAGTACAAAAAATTTTTAAGTTCAAAATATTGCTCTGATGATAATGAAAAACTGCTCCCTCCAATTGATAGTGATCGTTACTGTGGAAATAACGGTTGCAATTTGATAAATCTATTTTTCACAACTCAGTTTGTGATTAGTTCACACATTTTCAATCATTTTGGTGTAGGGAGAGATTTGTTAAAAGACACAAAATTATGGCTATGTAGGAGGAATAAACTCTAGTGTTCTATAGCACTGTAGCATGACTGTAGTTAACAATAATATGTTACGTAGTTTCAAATAGCTAGAAAAAAGATATTGAATGTTCCTAACAAGAAGAAATAATAAATGTTTGAGATTCTGGCGTGCTAATTATGTTGATCTTATCACTATATATTATATGTTTTAAAACATTTCCATGTACCCCATAAATATGCGTGATTTTTATTTGTCAATTAAAAATAAAATTTTTTAAAATGATAGTGAATCAATTACTTATTTTGAATAATTTTACTATATGAAATGATATAAATGGGTCCCATTTAACATTTAACGTTTTTCCAATATATTTACCTGCTGTTTGAATATTATATAAATAATAGTGAACAGTTATTCTGAGCTCAAAATGTTTAAATTTTCACTAATATCTAAAATTTTATCAGCATCATATGTACATGTGGGTATTTAAGAATCCACTTTTTTCACACACATTCAATTTAGGTTATGAAACTGGATTGCACTGTATATTATAGAACATTTATCATCATATTGTAATTTTCAAAATGGAATATTTATTACTTATAATTTGTTAATATTAATAATTCTATTTAGGTTCGGACTGAAATAAGATTGAGTATATTCTCAAATATTGCTCCAGAAATGTAGCTTTTCTTTAAAAATACTAACATTTCAGAACTTGCAAAAACATATTCTTTGTAGTACATAACTGATATGCTTTTAAAATGAGATTTCAGTAAGATAATCAGTTTCATCTAAAATTATAGCAATACCATATTCCTGCATTAGTTTCCAACTCATTCATCATTGCCTGTAACTGAAGGGAATTTTTAGTTAAAATATCACAAGTTACTACTGGATCAGAGTTCTACATAAACTGACTTTCAAATAAGTCCTTTTTATTTTGCAAAGACAATGTGACATATGAACACTAATACAGGACTAAGAGTACGAAGATCTGGATCTCGGCATAGGTTGGACCTTCATTAACATTTTGACATTGTACGTGTCTATCTCCCTACATGTCAATTCCATGTTTTTCTTCTTTAAATGAGATTCCCCAACCCCCCCCCCATAGAATCCATTGAATCTTTTTCTCTAATAATAAAATGGAAAATTATTTTTTAAAAGTCTGTATATCCGGCTTTACTTTTCTACTATACCTCCTCAGTTCCAAGTGTTTCTGAAAATCCCTGCTACCTAAAAAAAATTCTTTGCAATCATCAATATCCTTCTTTTTGTCAGTTCACTCTTCTCAGACCACTCGTTTTTTACGCTGAAGTATTCTTTATACTAACTATATAGTTACTGAAATTCTCTTCTCTCTGGTTATCTGTGGCATTGTATTCTCCCCGTTCTATCTTCACCTCTGTAAATGCTCCTTTTCCAGCAGTATATACCATGTTTATTTTGACAATCTTTGATATGAGAAACATTTTCATATGGATACTTGGAAAGAGCAATTTTTATAATATAGTATTTCCATATCTCTCATCAGCTCATTTTTCTCCTCTTACCCTCTAAACATAAGCATTTCAAATACAGTTTCTGAAATTTCTTTTTTCTTGTATTTTCAAAAATCATCAAGCACTTCTAAAGCTTTAATTATGTGACTCCAAAATCTGAAGTTCTGCTCTTATGTAGAGTATGATCTTATGTAAAGAATGACCTTTCCAACTTTTGAAAGCATATTTGTCTGTGTTGACATGTTAGACTACCTATATTAAACAAAACTGCCACTCTTCTTTACACAACTTTTCCCACCTGTTTTGCTGCCTATCTTTGCTCATAAGATTATTTCCAAGTCACCAAGACAAATTAGTAAAAAACAGGAAGACTTTGCAGTTGAACAGTTCTGGGTTTGAATCCAGGTTCCTCCATTTTCCAGCTAACTGAATAAGGGCAAGTTATTGACTCCCTCTCTCAGCTTCATTTATATAATCTGTAGAATTTGTTGATAATGCACCTAATACAGGGGGCTTTTCAAGGATGAAATGATGCAGTGCTGGAAAAGCCCATCACCTTGTACATAAAACGGTTAACATGATTATCAAACGTCAGTTTAAAGTCTCAGAGTCATTTTCAGGTTTTCAATTTCCTTAGCACAAATACCAATCCTAGTGCTACAGGCGAAATATTTCTCTCATTCAAAAATTAATTCATTTATTTGCTCATTCAATGAGTGAATGCTGTGGAACCATTTTGGGTGTTGCATATCAATAACGAGCAAAGTGAAAAAAGCCTCATCACCCCTCTCTTAGCTAACCACGATAGCACTCTGACTCATCTCTGCCCATTCATCCTTCAATCCATCAAAATACTCTTGGCAAAACAGTATCCCTAAATCTAATCTTTGTTTAGATCTCTTGAGTGATAAGAAAAAATCGTTCTATTCCAAATCATCCACATGGTCATTTCTCACTTCTGTAATTTTCTACTGTCCTAACAGCCAGAGTGATCCAAGAGTAATGTCAGTCTTGTCCATCATCCATCCTCTGCTCAGATCCCAGGATTGGACCCAAACTCCCCTTTCTTTCTTGCCACAGCCATGTTCTTTCTCTTCTTTCTAGGGCATACAAGATACTCTCTGCCTTGGGACTTTTTACTTCTATTTCCTTTGCCTTGAATGTTCTTTCCTGATGTATCTGTATCTCTTCATTCAACTATTTACCCTTTGAAGTCTTTTTAGATATCACCTTTTATGTGAGGTCTTCCTAGGCCATTTAAAAAAAATCTTCCCCTCCTGTCAAGCTACACAACTGTCCCCTCTTCCCTGCCTCCTTCATTGCTTCTTCTTAAATCATACATTCTTTGAAAAAAAAAACCACTTATTTTATGGTTTCATCTTGTTTTGTTTCTATCTCTCCCACTAATGTAAACTCCCTGAGGAGAGATTTCACATGGTTTTGTTCACTGCTATAATAGCATCTAAAAGAGTCATCAGTGCAAATATTTGGTAAATATTTGCTGAGTTGGTCAGTGAAAGACTAGCGTCATCTCTCCATGCAGATGCTTAATGATACTCAAAATCAGTTGATATGTTTGTGTTTTCACGCCTTTTTTCCATTTTATTTTCCCTGCCTGAGATATGCTGTTCTTCCCCCTTCTCCCTCCTTACCTATTTTCACCAGTCAAAATTCCACTTATTCTTAAACCCCTTCCCCAAATGCCACCTCCTGACTGCTAGTCTTGTTTTTTTGTTTTTTGCACTGGGAGTGGCCACTTTTTTGCTGGTGTAATTTTCCACTTTTCTTTCTTGTCCCACAACCAATCTGTCAAGTCCTTCGGCTCTACCACCACCATTTCCAGAATCTGGTCTGTTCTTCCTACTCCCACCAACACTATCCTGTCCAGGCTCCATCCTCTGTCACCTAACTATCCCAACAACCTTCTGATGATCTCACTTCTTAGACCTTTTCTTCTTGCAGGGTCTTTTCCATGCAGCAGCCCCATGACCTTTTATGACACGCTTCAGATCATGTCACTCCTCTGCCAAAACCCTTTATTGAATTTTCATTTGTCTAACATAAAATTCAGAGTCTCTCATATGGCCTACAAAGGCCTAAATGATCTTCTATCCCCTCTCTGATCTCACATTCCATACTCTATGCCTGAATCATGCAGTTACAGCTGCAGTGACCTCCTTGCTGTGCCTTGATTAAAACGGCACCCACCTCTTCCATACAGACTTTCTGTTCTCTCACCCTGGGAAGCTGTATCAACAGACGTTCTCTTGGCCTAGTTTCTCACTTCATTCAATTTCTGCAAAAATGAGAACTCATCCCTGGTTGCCCTATGTAAAATATCATTTCCATCAACTCACCTATCATTCCCTATCCCGTTAGCCCGTTTTTATCCTTGCTTGTCTTCATAATAATTATCCTCACCACATCCCTCATGGTGTGTGTGTGTTTGTTTGTGTGTGTTTGCTTACTCTTTGTTTTCCCTCAAGCAGAACAAAAGCATCATGAAAACAGCAGAGGCTTTATCATTTTTTTCCATGGTGTGTGGGATTGCCAGGGCCTACAGGGGTGCCTGGGCCACAGTGGATTCCTGTTGAATAGTTGAATGATTGTCTAACATTAAATTTATGCATATATATTTCTATTGTAATAATATAAGCTCTTCGGTGGCAGGGAATCTTGATTTCTGCATCTTTATCACATTGGTAATGCCAAAAAAACTGTTTTGCAGCATGTAGGAGCTTAATAAACATTTGTTTTGTGTAAGTATTTGTCAATATTATCTATTAAGTAACTAGACAATCCTATTGGAAAGGTTCTTCATTTTAGAAATGAAATACCTGAGGCTTCTCACATTGCTGAGTATGGAGTAAAAACATAAAAATTGTATACAATTTCATTCTTATTAAGCTATAAAAAAAAGTGTATTGACATGCTATGCAGATAGATACTTTTATGTAACCAGAGAGTGTAGTAAAAGAAGCAAAGTCGGTGTTTAATAACATTATGGAAATATGGAACCTGGTAAAGGGTAGAATATTATTGGTAAAGCTTTTACTCCACCTTAAAAGGGCAGATGTGTCATAGATAAAAGATAGCAGACTCATTTACAATGAAAATGTGACACAGTTGAATATTCCATTAACTGGTTTTATTATTGTATTTATTTGAATTTCAAAGCAGTACCACAAATTTACACTTATCAGAAGGTATGGTGACCTTAAATAAAGTTAAAGAGACTTTGGACAGTTGAAAAAGAATAGCAAATAGGGAAAGTTTGAGTATAAAATATATTCCTTTTTTTTTCCCTCTTTTAATTTTTATTTTAAAATTGTGTGGTACAATTCAGGCTTAGGTATACAAATATTTGTTGTGCAGGTACCCATATTAAAATATATTGTTATCATTTTTTTTTTTTTTTGAGGCGGAGTTTCACTGTGTTGCCCAGGCTAGAGTGCAGTGGCACGCTCACGGTCACTACAGGCTTGACCTGCTGGCTCAGGCGTTCCTTCCACCTCAGCCTTCCAAGTAGCTGGGACTCCAGGCATATGCCACCGCACCCAGCTTATTTTTTCATTTATTGTAGAGATGAGATCTCACCAAGTTGCCCAGACTATTCTCGATCCCATGGGCTCAGGCAATCCTCTTACCTTGGCCTCCCAAAGTGCTGAGATTATAGGCATGAGCCACCACGCCTGGCCCCCATCATTTTATAAGAAAAATACAGTGCATTCCTGTGACATTTTTGGTTAGCTCGGCTTTAGCAGCATTATAATAATTAACATTTGTTTACCACTTCCCAGGTGCCACACACGGCTACCACCGTTACAAATGGATAATCTGCTTTTGTTAACACCATCTCTAAAAAATTTTTACTAAATTAAATTATAGTCTACTAAATCTCTTAGTAAGGATCAGGACTAGATTTCTTTCTTCCTTTCTTTCTCCCTTTCTCTCTCTCTCTCTTTTCTTTTTATTTCTTTCTCTTTCTTTCCCTTCCTTCCTTCTTTCCTTCCTTCCTTTGTCTGTCTATCTGTCTTTTTAGAGTATGTTCTCACTTAGTCACCCAGGCTGGAATCCAGTAGTGTGATCATAGCTCACTGTAGCCTCAAACTCCTGAACTCAAGGGATCCTCTTGAGTAGCTATGACTGTAGGTGTGAGCCACCACACCCAGCTAATGTTTTTCTTTTTTTTTTCTAAGAGATGGAGTCTCACTAGGTTGACCAGGTTGATCTTAAAATCTTGGCTTCAAGCCATCCTTCCTCCTCAGCCTTCCAAAATGCTGGGGTTACAGGCTTGAGGCACCGTGCCTGGCTAGAGCTAGGTTTCAAACACAGGTTCTGCTTGTCTCTGAAGCTTAGACCCTTAAGTCTTGTCTCCCCGGGATTCTCAATGGATAAAGGATTGAAAAAGTTCCTAGGAAGCCTGGTTGCTACCCTTGTAAAAAGAACTGCAGAAAAGGTCTCTGTAGCTTTAAAAGTGGTGCTATAAAGCAGCTTACGTTTCAAAGAAATGCTCTCAAAAATTATACTTATTTTGTAAAAAATAAACTTAGTTATCTGACGATTTGTAAGACTTAGCATATGTTCCATAGTGACATGAGTTAATTTCATTTCCGTCACTGCGAGAACTCCACAGGTATATTGTGAATTGTTATGAATTACTGTGGCTGTGACCCATTATCATAGCAGGAAATTACATGAATCTCACTACTGATATGAAATGTACTGCTGTCACTGTTATGCATTAATTTCTAAGTTGGCCATTTGTAATAATTCTGTAAATGTCCATCTTAGCACAGTTTTCAGTCTAGACAAGTTAAGCCAATGTGCATGGAAATCTCCCCCATTATTTTCAAGCAGTTACACTGAATTCTAAAATTACCTTTTTATTGGGCAATTTCACCTTGAACACTTTTCCAAGAATTGGTAACATGATAGTTTCATTGTCCTACTCCCTAATATTTAAGGGAAATTTATTCTATAAAATATAAAGCCTGAACAGGAAGACAGAGTGAGAAAATCTCTGATGAATGTCAACATTTTTTTCTTTCTGACTTTTATAGAATAGATAAATGGTTTATTAGATAATTTTTTTTAACCATATTGACTTACTTTCTGTTGAGGTAATTTTCAGATAATGGTAGACTTTACAGTTATAGTTTTTGAAGGAACATTTTTGCAGTTATAAATCTCCTATACATTACAAATAGAAATATTTCAGTATTAAAAAAATAAAACCTCTAGAATGCAAATTTCACTTTCTTATCCTTCCTTCGATATTGACATTCTCTCTATCACATAAAATTAAACAAATTCAGATAGGAAGATTTAATTGAAAACTTTTGACAATGGGAAATTATGTAAGGTCTTCCCAAGTTATTTATTTTTATTTTAGTATATCATATCGGTTGCAAGTCTATGCTTTTGGCTAGAAATTCCCTTTTTTGATTGGTCTTTAAGCATTTTTTTTTGTCATATGCAAAGGGTCTTTTCATTGCCACCCCCATATCTCAGATTTTCAGATTCTTTTTCTTCATCTTCCTATTTTTTACTATCTATCCCCCAAATCTGTATCATAACATTTACTGACACATAGTTCTAAAAATGTATTTTTCTCTTAAAGAAGAAGAAAAAAACCTGGCATGAGTTTTACATTTACCCATTTAGGGCCACTCTCTGAATAACTATCCAAAGTACTGATATCTAAAATCCAAAGCCTTATGTAACCAAAAGCACATTCCCGAGCTTTGTTAATTGTAGAAGATTGCCTTTTGGCACCTCACCTACATCAAATTTTAGTAAGTCTCTATAGAATGCTTCCTTGCTTTCAGGCGCAGGGCTAGATGCTTGGGAGGGCAAGAAGATTCGAATCAGAGACCCTGTAAGGCAGAAAGAATCATGAATAGAAAAATAAATGGGGGTGTCCTATGTAAAATACCAATGACAGTAGCCAGTAGACCGTGTGTTCCTTAAGAACAAGTATCCTGTCTATCCCCTTTAACTCTTGACTGCTTGTTCGATATAGAGCTTGGCACACAGTGGTTAATCAATAAATATAAATTGAATGTTCCTGAAAGGAGATCCATAGTGTAACAGGACACCATTTCTCAGGGAAAAATTAAACAAATTCATTTATTTTTATACACATACCTTGGCATTTTTTTTTTCTGTTGGGCTGCATATTTCAATACAATCAGGACTCCTTCCGAAATATGTTTTAGAAGTCAAAAGCCTAAGATAATAAGTTGTGCTGCTCTCTTCACCTATAGATATGCACTACATGCATTCAAAGGAAAAATGCATGTCTGAATAATCTTTTGAGCAATGTTCAATGGGTATTTACTCAACGGGGACCACCATCTTCATAAGAACTCTCTTCTGGATGTTTGCCGTGGTCTTTCTGAAGCTCTGTTTTCTGTAGTCTGGAGTCCAAGTTCCGGTAGAAAGATGACCATGCGCCTCTTCTCAGTAGTTTGTCACTGTAGCAAGTGAAGAAGAGACTGGTCATATTGCTCAAATTGTCCCAGGCCTTTCTGTTCCAAGTGCAGTGGTCCTTGAATAACTTCTTTCTGTTTAACATTATTTTGTTGTAATGTTAATGAGAAAACAAAATCAATTCCTGGCCCGGGCCATCATCCATGTGGGGTTTGCATGTTCTCCCACACTGCCTTGGTTTTCTCTGGTTACTCAGTTTCCTCCCATACACCAAGATGGGCAGATTAGGTGGACTGGTGTGTCTAAGCTGTCTCAGGCTACGTGTCTGTGTGTGTGTGTGTGTGAGTTGGAGGGTATGCGTGTATGAGTGTGAGTATACACGAGTGTGTATATGAGTGTGTGTGATGGTGGTTTGCCCAGTCCTGCCTTGTGCCCTGAACCGCCTCCCACAACCCTGAGTTGGAATAGACAGGTTGAGAAATTAATGAGTAAAGACAAATTATTTTCAAATAAAAATCCACCAGTTATGTAATAATTATACCAATGCTGGCAATAAACGAGGGGATAGGAAAGTGCTCAGTGAGCCACAATATTGGCTGTCATTTGTTTTTGAGCTGCCTGGGGGGAGGAGGTATGCCTTATAATTTTTGCTTTACAAGCATTTATTCCTTGACTTAACCTATCACCATCACAATCGTTGTCACTCAACTCATTCACCAAAAATGACTAAGCAAAGATCTTACTTGCTTTTATTAATTTTTCTTAAATGTATGTATACCTCACATTTATTTCAATGTTTAATACTAAATGTGTTTAATGTAGAAGTATTGATCAACCTATGGTAATGTTGGTTTTATTACATGTCATTTTGTTTCAAGTCACAGTTTCCAAGAACCTATCGAGAACATTAAGTGAGGACTTACTGTATTTGCCCACATGTCACTGCCCAGTGCCTTCTATTCCAGTGATACCGGGACACAGTTATTTAAACTGGTTCTGTCCTCACACATCTCCCAAGTCTGCTCACACTTTCTGTCTCTCTCTGAATGCTACTGGATTTATACTCTGCAGAAGTTCCAGTGATCCTATCTTCCCATTTCTCTTTCCTTTTTCTTTTCCAGGATGTTCCTGCCAGTGATAATCTCTCCTTTCTCAATAGTTCCTTGCAGTACCTCAAATAGAGAACTGATTGTCATCTGCTTAATATGCTGTCCTGCCTCCTCCAGCTCCACTTTCTGGATCACAGAAATTATATTTTACTTCCCTTTTTGCTATCCGCAACTTCTAGCCTAAGCTTGGAACATAGAAATAGTTGAGACGTTCATTGTGAGTTGAATAAAATTGCAAATATAAAGGCATTTTAAAAACTCACCACAGAAAATCAAAGTGAAAAACTATCAAATTATAGCACATTTCAAAAATAGTGGCATTTCGAAAACCAATTGTCTTTCATTTGTATCAGTGGAAATTGAAAGTAATCCCCTCCCATGCACAAACTGTTTACGTGTTGTTCTAATGCACACGTTTTGCATTTACCACCAGATGTGAAATGGAAGAAAACCACAATTAGATTTACTTGGTTTGTCATAATATCTTACAGTTCCTTGCAGGAGGTAGAAGATGAGGTTATTCAGGTGAGCTTCGATAGTAAACATGCCTGGGTCGTGTATATTCTGGAATGAAAAATCAGATGGGATGAGGGCTGAACAAAAGACCATGCTCTAGAAACAGGGGAGACATGCTAGGCACAGTTTCCAAGGAGACCCAGAAATTGTGGAGTCTGATATTGGAGCATCCTATCAACAAGAGTTGAATCCAGAAATTAAAAATCCAGTTGGCCATGGGATGAATAGCATTATTTCTCAACCTTAGGGAGGTTAGAATGTTAGGATCACTTAGTCATTTTAAAAACAAAAATTAGCTGGGAAATAGTGGTTTTTAAAAGTTCTGTGGCTCCCTGTTAAGCCAGAATTAAAAAACATATATGGGAGGGAGCATTAGACAGACTGTGGTCAGAAGTATGGGACATTTGTCCAAAGGTGCAAAGAGTTGTGACAACAGCCCCGAGATCCTAGTATAGTGCACTTAATCCTCTCTGGGAAGAGAATAATCCAAATGGAAGCTCTAGAATGGTGGAGTCAAGAGAGCTTCCATGTTTGTCTTGGTGTAGGGGTATTAAGGAAACACAGAAGGACTGAGATTAAAAATGCAGGCATCTGTGAGCCCAGCTGTGTGTTGCCAGGTAAAGTAGGGACAGAGGGGACCAAAGAATCCTCACACTCTCAAGCTTTCTAGGACTTTGTGTCTTTAATAGCCTGCATTTTGCAAAAAAAAGTGGAAAGGGCCAAGGCCTGCCCAATATTCCTGAGAATTCTAAACTGGGATTTACTTCATTCTTTTGTAACTTTTCCTCTCATTCTCCAAAGTCCTTTGCTGGCTTTCCTCATTAATAATCTCTGGTCCTTTTGCCTTTTTCCTGGATTTTCAACTCTTTTCGGCGCACTTTACTCAAACTGGGAAGTGGCTTCTCTCTATCAATAAGGCAGGTCTAATACCATCATCAAATTTCTGTTGAATACTTGGCGATGAGAGGTCGGTGGGGAATAGATATGAGTTATCGTTATTGCAATGATAACCATCTATGCCTTCCCAGGTATGGTCCTTCTTGTCATTTCTGTCTTTAGACTGTGGCCCACATCTTGTTATTGATGTGAACTTTCCAACATCACAACTCTATCTTCTGTCTCTTTAACTCTTTGGCCACAAATGTGATTACACCCACACTCACACACACACACACCAAAAACAATTCTGTTCCTCATTTGTCTCTTGGACATGACTTGATCCTGTTATATTTTACTACTAGAAATATATATTTTTGTGTGTGTATTTTGAGACCAGAATTAGCTAAGGAAAACTACCTATGAATAAATATAAATATAATTATTTTTGTAGACATATCTGTTCCTGATACCCAACAGTGATACCCTATAAGAGATTGTGCATGCATGCTCAAAATGCTGGAGCAAGGTCAATTCTCAAACACTTCTAGGAAGAAGACTAAATTTGGAAATGACTATAAGTGTGTACGATGGGAAAAACATGGGAATAGGAGACATGAGTGGAGAAAGGAGTAACACGAACCAACTTAATAGCACTTAAAGTGATTGGGTGTAAGATTAATCACGATCAGCGTTTTGTAAAGTACAAACTGATTTTTTTTTGTTAGCAATTGAAATACCAAAGTCAATATTGTAATTGTAAGAACATTTGGGTGTCATTTTCTTTTTATTGTCATCTGAAAATTTATAAAAAAACGGTTTTAAGTCTTAAAAGGTAAATCATGGAGTTATTTTTTCACACTCTTAGTATCTTTCAAGTAATTTTTCACCTCTGCACTAAAAGCATTGCAGCTTCTCTCTCTCTTAAAGAAAATGTAATCTTCTCCCCTTATTTCTGGTTAGCGACTAGCTAAAAACGTTTTCCATGAGAGTAATTAATATCAACAATGAGTATAGATCCTTAATTACTAAAATAAGGATATATTTGAATAGTGGTTTTTAGGTTAAAGGACAATTAATTATTAAAATTGTGCATTTCTCTCAAAAATACAAGTTTGACTCAATGATGAGGAACTGCACTATCTGGAAAATATAAACTCAGAGTCTCCTTAGTATCCTGCACTACCTTTGATGGCGAAGAAGTTTACTGTGATTAAGCTCATGGGAATGAATTTCGGCATGGGCTCTCTGGGGAGAGAAAGTCTGGATCCACAGTTCTCTTATAAATTTCAATAATCCGGAAAAAGGTAAAAGACAAGGGATGTAGTCTTGACCTCTGTGGTCTAATAATAAAAGCTTAGTAGAAACCTGGAAACCAGGCTAAAAATCAGAATTTTGGGGTTTGGGGAATTCAAGATTTAGGAAGTAATTGAACACTTCCGGAGTCTGTATCCCCTTTTGCTGAAGACAACATTACTGCTGGACACCCATGACAGAGATTTTTTTTTTCCTTAAGGACTAGGAGAAGGAAGAGAAAGATGCTTTCAACCACCAATTCTCTTTGCCACCAATTATGTATGTCTCCCATTTCCTTTTTCCAAGTCTTGTTTTGAGACAATTCCTATAACAGCATAAAATCTTTAATGATTTATGAACATTACATATGAATTCTTAGAGTGGAAAATTGAATAAGCATGAGCATTCTTTACATTAATAAGGCATAAGCATTACAGCAATAACTTTAATTAGTGATTATTCTTGTTACTACTGCTACTGAGAAAATTCTCATTGAAGGATTTTACTTCTACTGTCTTCAGTCCTTAGCAAATACTAGAATTAGAGACTTGCTGTTTTTGCAAGTGGTTTGGGATGGCAAGCCACCATCACTTACGGCAATTTGGTCTTCATTACAAATTAATGAAGTGATAATTGCTCTCTGCAACCTTTTATGTGCAAAGAATACTGGTGCTGTTTGCATTATCTTCTTGCAATTTATACCTCTGCATTCAAGGACTTGTGATAGCTTGCCAAATGTTAAACTACACTGACGTCTCCATAATTAAAATCATATTTTACATCAAATTATGAAAATCTCCACATACTATGTCCATTTGAAGTCTAGTAAAATGCTGTTCATTACAGAAGAAATTTGCAAACGATTCATCAAAGTAACAATCTCACCTCTTCATCAAAGAAAATCTTGACTTAAAAAATGTAAAGTCAATTGGTTCACTTTCAAATAGCATTGTCATCTGCCAATTTTCTAGAAAATAGTTACAGAAAGCATTCATTCTTGGAGTTTTTCTAGCTCTGTACTTGCCAGTGTCAGTCTAGAATGAGTGTAATGATAATTAGAAAATTCTACTTTCCACTGACTTTTTAATACCAGAGATTTTTGGAGCACAATGTCTGTTTATTTTTGTCTGATATTAAATGAGTACCGCAATTTTGCTTTGTTGTGACTATATTATTATAAGCACCTTGGTGTAAAATTCTAGGAACTGAGAGTTTTATAAACACATCTCTTCTTAAAAGCTTTTTACAGAATATATGCATTAAAAGGTTGTTTAAAAATGGTATGTTAGCCATTATTTAAAATATAATGTGAATTTTTTTCTGTATACTAAGGCAAAAATGTAGCTTGCATGTTACTTCTAAGGTCAATTTTACCTCCAGGAAATGAGTGCTTGTCTCATGGTCTAGATCTCAAATATTCAAGGTTTTAAAAATGAGTAATGCCTTTTACTTGTTTTATTTATAACTTGTAGATTAGCTAGAAGAATCAGAAGTTTTTAAACTGTGTTTCTGCTTGGCATGGTGACTCTCACCTATAATTCTTGCACTTTGGGAGGCAGAGGTGAGAGATTTGCTTGGACCCAGTTTGTGGCCAGCCTGGGCAGCATAGGGAGACCTTATCTCTACAACAACAACAACAAAAAAATCAGCATGGTGGCTCATGACTATAGTCCCAGCCACTCAGGAGATTGGGGTGGGACTGCCGTGATCATGCCACTGCCCTCCAGTCTGGGTGACAGAGACCCCTGATTCAAAAACAAACGAACAGCAACAACAACAACAAGAAACTGTGTTTCTACCCCTGCTGGAGTCCTCAAATTGTCTTTGATCATTTAAACACCCTAATATAAATAATCCATTTTTCCCTAATAAGGTCTAAAGGCCAAATAAGTGCCATGGTTTTTTGCTTGTTGTTACCATGAATTTAATAAATGAGCATTTTAATTTATTTTGTGATTAGCAGGTGTGAACTGAAATTTCTACATCTTTAATAGATAAATATATTAAAAAGTTAATACTTCTTAAATGCTTTTGATTTAGTTAAAAGTGTTGAAAACCTACTGTTTTTGATGAAACTTACTAACTTCTACATTGAGGAAAAAATTTAGGAACACATAATGGCTTCACAAAGGTTTTATTTATATATTTATATGCAAAATATAAATATATTTTATAAGAAAATTTTTTATTGCTTTTTTCCCATAAATAATTATTACGTATGTTATAAGAAAAAAATAATTTTGTGCATATCCCAAAAGGTAAAGCTTGTGCTATGTACTGTGGAGGGTATGAAGGAATCTAAAATTTAGCAAATGTCTGTCAGACCAAACTAACTCACCTTAGTGTGTATCATGAGTTAAATTTATAAGGGAATAGGACATTTCATAAGTGTTATATAATACAAGTATATTCTTAAGAATGGCAGAGTTTTAGCCAGACACTGTGGCTTATGGCTGTAATCCTGGTACCTTGCGAGACCAAGGAGGAAGGATCACTTGAGCCCATGAGTTTGAGATCAGCCTAGGCAACATAGTGAGACTAGGACTCTACAATATATGTAAAATTAGCCGGACATGGTGTATGCACCAGCTACTCAGAAGGCTGAGGTAGGAGGATTGCCTGAGCCCAGGTGGTTGAGCTGTGATCATGCCATTGCATGAGATCTCAAGTCAAAAAAGAATGGCCAGCTCATGGAAGGTGTGGAACAGCAAAGAGCACAGTCCAGAGAAGTTATCCCAAAGGAAAGGGACAAAAGACAGAAGATCCCACCTTTCTTTTGGAAGTAGTGAAAGAGTTCACAATGACAAGGGCATAGCATGTCCAGAAGGGAGAGTTGTAATTCACTAATCTCAATTCAACCATTTAGGAAAACTAACATGTATTTTAGGACTAGTTTTTAGAGACCCACAAATGACAAATCAAAGGCTTTGAAAGTTTTTGCTTAAGTAACAGGGTACCATGGAAGACTTTGAATTCAAGAATGACATGGCAAAAGGTTGGTTTTCCAGGACATAGCAGGCAAAATTGGGCAAAGTAAGAAGAAAGTGTAGACACAGGGATAACAGAAACAGCTGGTATAATAGTTTTAGGATCTTAAGGAACACAAACAACATGTTGCTAAGTTTAAAACTTCTCATAATCTCTTCTAAAGATCACAGAAAATAGTGCTTCTCTGTTCTCAAAGGATACTTTTGAAGTCTTTTTACAGTGAAAAAAGTTGTATGAAGATGGCCTTAATGATTATAACAACAATAAGAATAAAATAAACCCCAAATATCTACATATTTATAGACTGTAAAAGTTCAATGTGGGCAAAGGCATTAAGAATTGACTGTTCACTATGTCTTCTGTTTTTCAGGCATAACTTAAGGTTTTATTTAGAGGGGGGCATGTAAGGCATGTTTATATTTTTACTTCAATTTTTGTATAGCTCCCAACATCTATTCAATGAAATGATAATAATTTTAAAATTCCATGCATGCAGATACATGGTAATAATGCCATTTTGATTTACTTTATTTTGTTTTATATCAATTTTTACCAAAAACCTGGCCCAAATTGAGAAAAGATTAATAAAGATAAATTTTATGCAGTGATATTTTTCATTTTATTTTAGATAAATAATGAGACAAAACAACAAAACAAAAACATGCAAAAAAAAAACAACAAAACAAAAACAAAAAACTGTGTCATTGGAGATAACTGAGTTGAGGTTTTGATCCTGGAATGTCTGGCCAGACTAAGTTCCTTTTCCTAAAGATCCAACAAATTGCAATTCAATTGAAATGTGCTCATCAAAATTACAAATTCTTTTGTATTCATGAATTCAGAGACTCTTGCAAATAGTAAAAACTGCAAATAAAAATGTTATAACATTCCCCCACATCAAGATTTTTAAGGAGCAGCACTGAAGTTACTGCTGATTTATTTTATAGTTCCTATGATGTCTTTGACACCCTCTTCTTGTATTCATTATTATCATTAATTCTGGTCCTCTCTCTCTTTCTTTTTTTCTCTTCGATTCTTCAGTGGGAAGAGATCAGTGGTGTTGATGAACATTACACACCCATCAGGACTTACCAGGTGTGCAATGTCATGGATCACAGCCAAAATAATTGGCTGAGGACAAACTGGGTTCCCAGGAACTCCGCTCAGAAGATTTACGTGGAGCTCAAGTTCACTCTGCGAGACTGCAATAGCATTCCATTGGTTCTGGGAACTTGCAAGGAGACTTTCAACCTGTACTACATGGAGTCAGATGATGATCACGGGGTCAAATTCCGAGAGCATCAGTTTACAAAGATTGACACCATTGCGGCTGATGAAAGTTTCACTCAGATGGATCTCGGGGACCGTATTCTTAAACTCAACACTGAGATTAGAGAAGTAGGTCCTGTCAACAAAAAGGGATTTTATTTGGCTTTTCAAGATGTTGGTGCTTGTGTTGCCTTGGTGTCTGTGAGAGTGTATTTCAAAAAATGCCCATTTACAGTGAAGAATCTGGCTATGTTTCCAGACACAGTACCCATGGACTCCCAATCCCTGGTGGAGGTTAGAGGTTCTTGTGTCAACAATTCTAAAGAGGAAGACCCTCCAAGGATGTACTGCAGCACAGAAGGCGAATGGCTTGTCCCCATTGGCAAGTGTTCCTGCAATGCTGGCTATGAAGAGAGAGGTTCCATGTGCCAAGGTAAGTCTCTTGCTTTTTTTCTTAGAGTGATATCGCCAACCTGTGTGCTTATCACAGTGTGATTGAAAGAAATGGACTCAGTCTGAGCTCACCTGGCAAGAAAACATGCCTTAACCTGACCAGAATCTGTTTACGGACTCAAGTTATCCCACGTGACGTGATAATTCATACTTTGTATATGAATGTGTTTGATTATGTGATGCTGGCCTACACCTCAATAGAAATGTTAGCTGTGCTATTTTTAAGCTGCCCTGCTATTTAATGACTGTAGTAGTCTAACTCCAGACCAATGGAAAGAAAAAAAAGTAACAATCTCTTTTATGTAGAGGGTAGAGACATTTTTAGCATTCAGTTCGTCTAATTCTAAGTGAATTAGATACTCTGGTGACTATCCTCGTGCTTGTATATTTCATAGCAACATTTGTTTCATTGCTATAAAATATAGTGTTTTCTTCAGTGACATCTGGGTATCAAATACATGTTTATTGTCTATAGCCATATCACCCTGAAAGCGCCGATCTCATCAAATATGTGTTTACTTAAAAAGGATTAGTGCTTTAAGATGATTTTACCTAAAAATCCAGAGTTGATGTTTCAGTGTTTGATGTATACAGGCCTACTTTTTTTAAGAGTATTTTTCTCCATGACTTGGCCCTTTTTTACTGCTCAAAAGATTATCACCCCTTAGGTTTGAATGCACATTTGATATTCCTACAGTAACAGAGAACCTGACTTTATCATCAGGTTAATATTTATTAAAAATCTCTTTGTACTTGATGTAGAATCAATTAAAAGAACCTTTTTACTATAAAGTTATGTATATCAGCTATGATATAGCGGATCATAATCCTACTCAATCCTAAAATTTGTTCTTTAGCATTAGGCAAGTTTTTGTGTTTAAGAACCTACTAAAATTATTATCTGTATTTTAAATGTATAGGAGAAATTAAGTACATAGTCCTTGGAATAGCGTCCACTTGAATGCCTCTGTTTGCTGTTATACGCTGTCAAGGGAGCTGAGTTTGGTATTATACTCATAGTACCCTAGGCCTTAGAGTAAGCCACTGTTTTTAAATCTATGTGAAAGAAATGAATCTACTTCATGTATAAATTATCCTTTTAAAAATCTGAACAGAACACGGCATTTTGCTTTCGGCTATAGACATGGTTTATAGAAAATAATTTAAATGAGAGGAAGTGATCCGTTGTAACCTTATCCTCCCCCATGTGATCGGGCCAGTTGGAAAGCATCTTTAGAATGTGTTCCTAGCATGTCTTTGAAAGTTCTACAGTTAGAACAATATACAACTGCTATTTGCTTATATACATGAGTGAAGAAAAGTCTCCCTGGCTTTGAATTGTATTTTACTACTAGGGTATTTGCTTATGTTATATGATATTTGGGAGGTTTGTTTTAAATAAAATCACTAAGGTCAAGGCCAGAAGGAATTAAAAAGTTGTCCACTTAACAAATATTTAATGAGCACCTACTTCATTCTAAGCACTGCAGTACAAATCCAAAGAATTTTTTGATAGTCATTAATTAGCCACTTATCAGATTCCAGACACTGTACTGATCTGATTTGCTGAGTAATGTTCATGGACTATCTCTTTTATTCCTCAAAATAAACTACTAGGCACATACTATGACTATCTCCATTTTAAAAATGTGAAGAACTTTTTTTTTAAACATTTGCTAGGGTAAATAGCTTTCCTTAGGTACCTCAGTAAGTTGGTACTGGAATTGAGATCTGGAACCAGGCTATCTGATGCCAAAGGCTGCCATACTGACATCAGCCTAGGCTCTTTCCCTGTGATTCAATCTGATGGTAACAAAGACTTTGAAACTCCTCAAGGACATAAATTGTACTAGAGTTAGAGTACCATACTTTGAAAGATGAGTAGGGAGACAGTTTACACAAGGTAGTCAAGGATCCACTAATATAAGCCTTATTTTCCACTTCTTTCTGTTTTCAGATTTTTTTTTTTTTGAGTTTTGGTTTCACTTTGTTGCCCAGGCAGAAGTCCAGTGGCACAATCACAGCTCATGGCAGCCTTGACCTCCTGGACTCAGGCAGTCTTTCCACCTCTGTTTCCTAAGTAGCTTGGAATATAGGTGTGTATCATCATGTCAGCTAAATTTTTGATTTTTTTTTTTTTTTTTTGTAGAGACAAGGTCTCACTATGTTGCCCTGGCTGGTCTTGAATTCTTGGGCTCAAACAAACCTCTTGCCTCTGTCTCCCAAAGTGCTGGAACTACAGGCATGAGCCACCATGCCCAACCTGTTTCTAGATTTTTTAAGGAAAAGAATGACTGGCTAAAAGATCATATCTTAGGAAGACTACCCTTAGCCAGATGGATCTGATAAAAAAATAGATATGTGAATTGTCAAGCATTTTAAATATGAAAATTTAACTCAGTAAGTGTTTCCAACTGTCTGTTAGTACAGAGTAATAATGTGCTAGACACAGGGGAAATCTAGGTGAATAAGTCATTGTATCTACCTTCTGGGTGCTCACAATCTGGTGTCAAAGACAGATATAGATACATAAGTGAATGATTTTAATGCAAGACACACAAATAAATCTTCTACCAGGAGTACAATGTGCCTTAGCTGTGCAGTGTAAGAAGAGATCAATTATGAGTATTTACAATTAATAATAGGAAATGTTCATTAAATGGGAAGCTTTTGCATTGAGAGTTTTGGACTCTTGTTGCTATTGTGCTTGGAAACATACGGGGTAGAGAGAAAGGACTAACCACCTTACACAGATTACACATTCCAGGAGGTGAGGTTTATAATTTGTTTCTTGAATCATTATCTCAAAACCTCAAAATGCATAAGAGACCCATTAGAGTGCTGTCTTCTGAGTCTGTACCACTGGGATGCCTTAGAGAAGATCTAAATTTTCATCCCTAAGTCATTTTCTGACTTAAGTAATGAAATAGTCTAAATAGACAAATAATTATGACAGTTAAAGTTCAGTGAACTGAATTATGAAATGTGACAATTTCCATTTGATAGGAAGAAAACACTGATACAAATGTCTTGTACTCACAAAATACACCCATCAGTTCCAGAACTATAAATAAAATCAAAGTTATCTTTGTATAGGAACAAAATGCTAACCACAGAATTATACTTGTCTTGTACATAATGTTTACCTTCACAATATTTCAGTTTTTCTGAAATAAGAAAAAGGTAGTTGGGTGTTTCCTTTGACTATTTAAGTATTTGTCATTTCTTAAGGCCCTAGAACATGTCAAACTCTGTATTAAATATTGGAAAGAGAATAATGAACATTGCCATTGCTAAATTAGTGTGGTTCATAGTTCAAACATGTATGTCTGTGTGTTTGTATGTGTTTTAAAATATTTTGATCTCTGTCTCTGAAGGAACATAGATTTTCAACTGATTTATTAAACAGAGCTAAGCGAACAATAACATGAAATCTACTGGAAAATAAGCTATTATTGTTGATGGGGAAGTAGGTATTGTTCCTTCCCCAGGAAATGAGTGATAAGAAAATAAAATTTGTTGCAAAAGATTCTTTTTTATTTTTTTTTTAGTTGGAGTCTCACTCTGTCACCCAGACTGGAGTGCAGTGGCTGCTCCCAGCCACCGCAGCCTCTACCTGCTGGGCTCCGGCGATCCTTCCGCCTCTGCCTTCCAAGTAGCTGGAACTACAGGCGCGCGCTACCACGCCCGGCTAATTTTTGATTTATTGTAGCGATGAGGTCTTGCCAAGTTGCCCAGGCGGGTCTCGAACCCGCGGGCTCAGGCAATCCACTCACCTCGGCCTCCCAAAGCGCGGGATGACAGGCTGAGCCACCAAGCCCGGCGCAAAAGATTCATTAGGTTGCTGGTTGCCTCCTCCTCTTGTTCTCTTCCTTCCCCTCCTCCTTTTTCTCCTTCTCCTCCTCCTCCTTCTTCTTCCTCTCCTTTAACGGATACGACAGAGGAAAGCTAAGAGTTGGAAACGGTGCCCCATTCTCTTTCAATGATGATTTAGGAAAAAAAATAAGGGAAAGTGAAAAGAAATATTAGTGGATAAAGAATTATCCGAGAATCACATGCCAAGCAAACTAGGAAAAGTCAGCTTTGTGATGGTAAAGAGTATTACTAGAATAAATTTGGTAAAATAGAAATGCATATAAAAAATAACTACACAAGCTTAAACTGATAAGGAGTAATATAAAGATTAGCTAGGAATGTAAGAAATCATGCATCGCATTTGTTTACTAGAAGCTTCTCTAATATGTTATTTTAAAATGTGACTTTTGTTTAAATAAGTTATTTCTTGTATTTAACAAAGGAGGAGAAAAGTATGATATCTCTTTTAATTTGCCATGTATGTTGCTTGAATCTTAAATGGGCCACATTTCTGGGATCTGGACAGACTTGCTGGGTTTTGACAGAAGCTAGCGGGTTGAGTTGTTTTATGGAAAGTCCATAAACAACTTTTTAAAACAGTAACGAAAAATTAAAATCATAAAGTGATGTTATTGAACCTAAGTCAGCTGCCATTTACTTTTAATCATAGGCAACCAAAACGTCACTTAATTATCTCACTTGGGACATCCTTCCTGTTTCTTACATCCCAGTGTAACTTTTCCTTGATTTTCTCTTTTCAAGACTGGAGGTGTGGGGACGTTTGCATTAATACTAAAGGAATATCCTGATCTTGCTTTTTTTCTTTTTAATCCTGGCTCATGAATTATATTATCTGCTTTGGTTTAGTTTGGAGAAAAGAAATGAGAATGCTAATGGCTTTTTATATAGTCAATTAATTGCATTTGAGGCAGATAGCAGAAGGTTACTATAAATACTCCTCATACAAACTTTGTTTAGACTTAGTGTACCAAATACCTTATTAATGTCACTGAAGAATCTGTTGCTCTGTGCTTTATCACTGCACATTCGTTGTGGAATGCAGACTTTATTCCTGTTGTTTTACATTCGCAGCTTAATAGAAAAGTGTGTTTGATGTAACGTATGAAGACACCTAACTTTTGATGACTATCTGAAATTATGTTTGTTTTGTTTGTGACTTAAGATACCAGTTCTTATTCTCCACTCATTTCTCTGTCAATTCAGAAACTGCTAAATCTGTCAACGTTTCAATAACAAGATTATATAAAGATTCTGCTTTCTCTGACAGTGGAGCTAAAGAAAATTAGAAACCTCAGTTGAATGTTCTTAGCACCTACCGAATGTATGTGTACCATGGCAAGGCGCCTCTAGAACTGTGAAGGGTTCTTATGTCTGAATAAATCCATAAGAATTTTCTTGCACTTGTTATCAGACTGGAAGTTAAAGGGAGAGACCACTAATACCTTTTTAAAGAACACCTTGATCACAACCTGGAGACTAATTAGATTCCCAATTGGATAATTATGGAATGAATAATTACTGGGATATTTCTATGCTAACTCTGCATTCTCGGAATGTAAATCCTGGACAGAACATGCTTTATATTATTTATCTTTGATTCTACTAGGCCTTTCAAAGTGCCTTCCAAATAAAGATGTTGTTCTTATCTAATTTGAAAAGGACACATTAGACCATTAGGTCACATGCAATTACAACCAGTAAAAGATTTATCTGAACTCTTATTAAAATAATGAACAGATAGAATAAAGAAATAACCATAATTTTCCAGTATCTAAGATAATACTTTTTTTCTTTTTTTGTGTTTATAATGAATGGTATTTTTCTACCTTACAAAAATCAATTGCTGCTAAATTCATACCTGTAATAGAGAAATGTATAAATATTATTTGGAGATGTGGAAATAAGTTTATTCACTTAGTGTTTAAAGCACTGATTTCATCCTTTAAGGACTGAACTGTAGTTATTCAGCTTCTTACTTTGAGTTATGAAATTTGCTTTCGCAGAGGTTAGACAGCAGTTCTCCATTTTTGCTTGCCTAGAGCACTTGCACATCCACGATTTGTCGAACCAATGTATTTATTTTAATAAAAAATATGCCACTGATAAGTAATAACATAAACAACTTTCAAATAACAAATTGGGGCCAGGTACGGTGGCTCACGCCTATAATCCCAGCACTTTGGGAGGCCGAGGTGAGAGGATTGCCTGAGCCCACGGGTTCGAGACCAGCCTGGAGAACTTGGCAAGACCTCATCTCTACAATAAATCAAAAAAATTAGCCAGGGATGTGGTGGCACATGCCTGTAATTCCAGCTACTTGGAAAGCTGAGGCAGAAGAATCTTCTGAGCCCAGCAGTTCGAGGCTGTGGTGGCTGTGAGTTTGCCACTGCACTTCAGCCTCTGGGACAGAGCGAGACTTCAATTCAAATAAATAAATAAATAAATAACAAATTAAGCAGATGCATTATGATAGCTTTGTGCCAGCTATACAGCCTTTGATTTATACCTGATTCTATGTTGTCTCACCAATATATGTAAGTTACGGTAGCATTAACACGATGCTGAAAACTTACTTGAGCTTGTCCTTATATTTCCAATTACGTTCAGTTGTTCTATTTAGCAAAAGACTCTTGCCACTAACAAGTACTTGAGGGCTTGGGCGTAGGAGACCCAGGAATGTTGCTTATTAAATTTGTGGCTAAACGTTTTGTACCTTGGTGTCCTCCTCCGCAAAAGAGATGGCCTGCAGAATGATCGGTGGATGCACTGCTTGACCCATTGCACGGTATCTAGGACTAGGTCTTTAACCATCATCCTTATTGTCAGCCATCAGCGACCCTGAGACAGGTTGCTTGTCTTGCTTTCTTGTATCAATCTATGTGAAAACATTTAGATCTGGCACACTCCTCCATTCAGCCGTCTCTTCTTTCCTCAGACCTTAGAGATGCCTTGAGAGAAAGAAAATAAGTCTTTGTGGAATGTATATGTTTATGTATTTATTATTGATTCATTGACTGCCTACCTTCTTTCAGGCAGGATTATTCTTTTTCTGAAGAGACTTCGTTTTTAGTTCAATTAAACCTCTAGTTGATTAAACCATGGGGTAATATTTCTTCTATTTTCTTATTAGCTTTTCTTCTTCTTCTTCTAAACAGCATCACTCTTGGTTTTCCCCATCTGGTGTTTGTCTCTTATTTTTTGAATCTTTTCCACTGATTTTTCAAAAGTGCCTTAAATTTATTGATGTATATTTGTATGCGGTGTATTCAGATAGACTTTTAGGTTTGAGCTGATTTGATTGAAAACAGTGTAGTTTAGAAAATAAGCAAGCAACTACAAGAGCAAAATGAAATAAAAACACTACATTTCAAAAGCATTCATTCTATTTTTTTTTTTTTGCACTGTGTTTGTGTCCTAACATTTATTCTATAAAAGTCTAGGTTAGATCGCTGGAGAGACTATATAACAATAAATAATGTCCGTGCCTTAAAGGGATCATGTGAGTCAACAATAAGTAAGCAAGTAAAGGAGAATATCTGTTGTATCATTTTACTTGGCTCAGTGTAGAACTAACTAAATCTATTTGCTTTATGTTGGGTATTTATTATATATACTCGTACTTAAGAATCACCCAAATAATTTAATGGCAGTAGAGAAACAGTAGAAGTTGTATGAAGTATAAGCCAAATGTGCTTACATGAATTTCTATGTGATATTACTGGAAATCTTTGATCAAATCATGTTAATGCACTATCTAAAAGGTAATTCAATTAAAAAATCTTTTTAAACATGAAAAGAGAGGCAAAGCAAGAGACTGTATTGGGTTTGTGACTTAAGTATTGTAGTTCACTTTTTAGTCTGTATAAAAACAAACAGTATAAATCTAAACCATGGATTTGCATGTTTAAGATAATACAAAGAAATGTGAATTCTTTGTTCTGTATATACTACAAATGAGATTATTTTGAGCAGTCAGAGACAATTTAATTGCAAACATATTTAGGAGAGATATGTCTGTGGTTAAATTTAGGGAGTAGAACGAACTCATATCTAACCATTTAAATAGTTCATAATGAAAAAGAACAAGTTAAATGATCGGTAATGAACCACTACAAAAGACCTTAAAAATCACAAGCAGTTCTGTAAATGTTAGTAACATTCTTACACAGGATTACAGTTAAATAAGACTTACAGTGTTTTAGCAAAACACTGTATTTTGCTAAATATGTATTTTTTCTTTATAATACATATGTATTTTTTCTTTATAATTCTTAACTTCAGGTACATAATCTCATCAATTCTGTTGTTCAGAGGAAAAAATATTAAGACATTTCTCTTTATGTAGGTGTTCTATTCTTATTTATCACAACCTGGAAGATGATTTTATAGCATTGTATTATCTTTCTAAGGTTCTAACTCAGTTTACAGGCACTCCTATTAAATGGTTATGGGGTATCTGATTTTAGAGTATCAAGTTTTAAAAAATTATTATTATCATTATGCTGAATTCTTTGGGTTTTCAGATGTCTTATCTGGTCCAGTGTTTCAAATGTGCAAATAGTAATTTAGGTAACATCTATATGCCAAATGTATAGCCTTTGGGAAACATAAATAATCTGTCCATGGAGTAGTTTATTTGTTTGAGAGACCATAGTAATACTTGGATTAAGCTTCCCAGTACAGTATTCACTATGAGAATCTAACACATGGAAAAATAATTTCATTACAGAAAGAAAAATAGTTATTTTTTACTTTAAAAAGTGATTTCCATCATTTTATTTTCAGCTTTGCTCCAAAGGAGTATCAGAACTTTGCTTTCTAAATCATTCACTGAATATCTATTAAATGTAAACTCATCTGTAAAGTGATTAGAATTTTCCAAGAAAAAGACATCTAAGCTTCTTTTCCTGGAGAAGTGGAATGTTGGTTATTTTGAGTATATAAATATTACAATTTTTCTAGCCTCTTAATGAACATCACCTTGTCAGATAACGCATGTATCTGCCATGGTAAATGACTGTCAAGCCTGGTTGGTCTCTACAGAAAGTCTTTAAATTCCATTTCCTTAACTTGGGCTACTTCATATAAATGACCATTCTTGGTTCTGATTTTCAGCATACTATTTTTTTGTTGTTTTTTTTTTTGAGTTGTAGTCTCACTCTGTCGCCCAGACTGGAGTGCAGTGGCCGCTTCTGGCCACCGCAGCCTTGACCTGCTGGGCTCCGGCGATCCTTCCACCTCAGCCTTCCCAGTAGCCAGAACCACAGGCGCGCGCTGCCACGCCCGGCTGATTTTTTGATTTATTGTAGAGATGAGGTCTTGCTTGCCCAGGCGGGTCTCGAACCCACGGGCTCAGGCAATCCACTCACCTCAGCCTCCCAAAGGCGCGGGATTACAGGCTGAGCCACCAAGCCCGGCTCAGCATACTGTTTTATTAAACAATTTCTTTTAAAGCTTACGTATAATGTGTATATAATTACACATATATAATCTATCGCTTTCATAAAGAACATTCATTTTCAATTCAAACTTTCTAACTATTCTAATATTCAAATATTATCAAAGCTTCTGTATTTTAAACATTGAAGAATGCAGTGTAAACTTTTTCAGAATACATGTAATTATTTCAAAGAGAGATTATTGATATTCCATTAACCTTTCCAATGTATGTGTTTCATTTTTTTAAGTCAACTCCTCTTAGAATAACAGGAATAAAACCCTTTGCAAAATAAACTGAAAACTAATCTTTTTCTCTCTCTTGAGGTGCTTAGAGTTTATGGAATGCATTGGTACTGGCTTCACAAAGATTACTTTGTCACTACAGATTCATTGAACACTCTCCACCTTTTTTCCTATGATCTCTTCCCCTCCCTTACTTTTGTCTGTGTTTAGAGTTTTGGCAATCCCTTATTAGTTCCAGAGTAGAACTTATAAGAGCTAATAAGGGTTTACGTTACGGCTCTGACAGCTGGCACTAAACTTTAATAGAGAGCAATTGTAGAGAGAAGTATAAGTTTTGATAATATTTAATGAAAGTGCTCTTAAAGAAAGAATCATATGGCTCAAAAGGCTGTGTATACTCTCTTCTGCTGTAGCTTCTCATCTTCCAGGATGTGGACAAAACTTACCGTTGACCGATAACTCTAAAATCACTTATGGAAGCCTCTTTTAGAAACAGAATTTATGATGGCAAAAAAAATTATAAGCTTTGGTCACATTTCTATCACCATTTCTATAATCCTTTGCAATGTGTAGCTGTCGATCAGCCTTTGGAAACACAATCACAATGTGGATGTAGAATCACGGAATCATTCTGTGAGAGGCGACCCAGGCATCCCAAGGGCTGGTCACTGAGATCACGAAACCCAACAACCCCATATGATCTGACACAGACTTTCTGTATTATTAGAAATTAGACAGATAAAAAGAAAGAATGGCTTCAAATATAAAGAGACTCTGAGCAAAAAATATTTCTGAATTCTCTGTTCAGTGGTCAGTTGCAATGCCACGGAAGGTTAAAGGCAAATGCTGTAATTGAGAACAGCTGCTGCTTCTTTTCACGTGAAGACTCACTTTTAACAAAGAGAAAGCATATGCTATGAGATAAGAGAATACCATTCTTGAATTATTGTATCAGGAACATTTGAGTTTTCGTGAAACTCAGAAATGAATCATTTACTATAATCATGTAGTAAATGATTATAAAGGACCAGTTTTGCTTCTCTGGTAGCTATTGGAGAGGGAAATCTGTATTCCACGGATTTGGATACAGTTGCTGTCTGTCTCAGGCTTCTATGTTGAGGATGGAATATGCCAATCTATCAGTCATTGTGTGTAAATGTTTTATGGCATACAGAATTGACTAATGTGCTGAATTTGGGAGGAAGAGAATACACTCTTCTTGCTCTTAAGCATCTTGGACTCCAGAGGGGAGATAAACTTTTAATTTTATGTGAAAAGGTAGCAAGCATGTTCATAAGAAAAAATTGTGGCAAGCATTGAAGACGAATGTTGCTTAGAGACTCATCAAAATGTGCTGCTGAAATGTCATTAAAAAGGTGTTTCAATCTCTGTGGAGTTAGACATTCTATCAGTTGCTCATTTTTCTCAATCACAATATAAGACTGCCTATATACCAAGTGCCCACCAGAAATGTAGCACTAGACAAAACAGAAAAATGTCCCTGCCCTTAAGGAACTTGGATTTTAGAGAAAACATCAAGAAACCAAATGGAGCTAATTTTAGTGCATTACCCATAGAATTTTAGAATCAAACTAATTTCTCAGCCCAGGTGATCTTGCCTGCAAGGGACATTTGGCAATGTCTGATGACATTTTGGGTCCTCACAGCTGGAGGAGAAGGTTGCTTCCTGGCATCTACTGGCTAGAGGCCAGAGATGTTTCTGAATATCCTACAATGCACAGGGCAGCAACCACGACAAAGAATTACGCAGGCAAACATATAAATATGGAGTGTCAAGGATGAGGAATCCTGGCCTAGTCTAAACCTTTCCTTTTACAGAGACATAAATTAAAGTTTAAGGGTTAAATTACACATTAGCAGAGTCTAAACTGAAACTCAGGTGGAAGCATCTTGTGATTATACTTCAGGACACATTTTTTTTCAGGGATTTACTTAACAATTCATGTAATTTTTAAAGGCATATAGAGCCTAACTACTTAGATGACTGGAAAGTAGCACCTATGCAAAAAAAGCAAAACTAAGTTTCTTTATCTGGGAGAATGAAGACTTCAGGAAGAGTCCCCTGAAGGTGAATGTTGGAAAAGTGAAAAATGTTACTTACAAAGAGCTGGACAAAATGACTGACATTCAGCAGGCAGCGTTGGGTAGTGTAAGCACTGAGAAAGTGAACAGAGAAATAAAATAGATATCAAAGACCAAACATTTGGAGGTTGAGGGTGTTTCCTTATGCAGACGTTTCAGACAGCTGTTACAGAGTTGGTTTCCTTTTAGGAGCCTCTGACGTGCTGACACAAAATCAAGTCTGACATTTGACTCCCTTTTTTCTGTAATGTGATACTAATACAAAAATGACTGGTAGATGTGGTTATATGACAGGACATATTGTATTAATAGTCTTCGTATAAAAAGTTTCTATACTCTAGTTCTAGGACTGGTCCTTCCTTGAAAATCAGAACAACACCTCAGTATTAGCTGATTTTTTTCTTTTTAAATAACCATTCTTTCCCCTAGCATGTAACTGAGCTTGGAACTTCATTTAATCCTCCCAGAGACCTATAAGGTAGGCAGGTGGTACCATGTCCTTCTTTCACACAAGAGGAAACTGGAGGCTTAGAGAAATTGGGCAATTGTCCAAGGTCACAGTTAGTAAGAGATGCAACTGAAATTGTTTGAAACTGGAACAGATCACTTGTGTGGGACTGCTGTATCCTCCACTTCCCTGATGTAGAGGGCAGGGGAAGTGGGAAACTGAAACCTACCAGTTTGCCTTCTAAAAAATAGCCCGTGAAAGTCAGAGTATATTTACTGTAAGGATGCTTTGAGGTTGTTATTCAGTACTTTTCATTGTGTCTTCTCTTGGAGACACGTCACAGATGTTTACTTCTGGCTCCAATGACAGGAGTGATTGCGTTCCTTGGGCTACTTCCTTGGGCTGCTTCTTTTCACTTTTAGAAATTCATCCATGTAGTGGTCATGGTAACTTGTTTGCCTTCTCTATAGAAGAGCACAGAATTATGTGTCTTCTTATATCCGACAAACACGTATGGCGACTTGCACTCTCCACATGCCTTTTTAATACTAAGTTCATGATTTTTTTTTCCCTTTATGTACACATTGAGTTCCATTTTTCACCTGTTAAAGTATATTTTATAGTAATCTATTCCATCTTGAATTATAAGTATCCTGTCTCTAATATAAAAGATCATAAATACTTTTAAATTGCCATTTATTGATTGCCTAATATGTACCCAGTGCTTAATATAACATACCATTTGATCCTCGACAAAAGTCTTGTGGGGTAAATATTATTAACCTTATTTTACCAGGGCAGGTCTAAAGAGAATTTACTAATTTTCCCTGTGTCACAGTGCCAGAATACAAATCCAGGGCTGTCTGATTCCCAAACCCAATAATTTTAATGATATAATAAGCGAATATTTTAAATCTAATAATGTTTCTGCAAGTCACTGTAATGTGAACATTTGCAGGTTCTCATTGCCAAGGGGGTGAATGCAGAATCTGGTTTTAGGGTTGAGAAAAAAAGGTTGACAGTGGTTATTTAGGGAGGCAAGGACTTTACATTTTTAACATAACATCTCTTCAAGATAGAGTTAGGTAAGGCTGTAACGCAGAAGTACTTTTACGGGGTATCTCTGGCCTTTATTTTCTGGGTTTGTGGAACTGAGCCACTTCTATAATTACCTCTGTTTCTATCTTCACTGTCTCTGCTGCTGCTGAGGACATGATTGATAGGAGATGATGGCGAGTGGAGAACTGGCGATCAGAGAGACGCTCGCTGTGTGCCCAGTGTGTATGCTTACACAATATGTTGCATTATTAGCTTGACAGACCTCCAAGAGGCAGATTGGGAATGAGTTTTGGACATGGCTGGCATATCTGTTACAGACTCTGGGTTTTTCCAAAAGCCCACAAATACCACTATACGTAAAAGGACACATACACATGTAAAAATGTATGTATATGTTTACGTGTGTATATATGCATGTGTTTCTAGACATATAACCCATATCACAATAAACCATATAAATATATGTTCACATATGTGTATATATGTGTATATATGTTATGGATGTCTACATACTTTTATGCACTTAGCTCTGTACACTTATTGAATAATTAAATGTGTGCCTATGAACTAATTCTAAACTAATCGGAAAGAGAGAAGTCTAATATCAAACTGCACTTCAGATGGTATTAGGCTGTTATGCACATTCTTATATTTCTTTGTGTTGCTTTTAGAATGAGGCAGCACACAAAATAAGTTAATAACCTTAATATGCCTAACTTCCAAAATTAGGAGTGATAACATACTACCACTGAATCCCCACTTTGTCAAATAAACGAATGTGGCTTAAAATGTTCATACTTCTTAAGTATCCAAACAGGTCGTTTTATATGGAGATCTTGTGTGAAGCTATTTTCCTTTGAAAATGTCGGTGGTATAGATTACAAACTTTTGAGTTGCTGTCAAAAATTTCTTATCCTTTTAAGCTTCTAAAATCTAAGACTTATATAAAGTGATTATTTCATGAATATAATAAACTCTTCTGAAATTTAAGAGTTAAGAACAGAAGTAATTCCCAAGGGCTTTTATTGGTTATAGCTGTTATGCTTTCATGACAAAACATACACTGCTTTCAATCCAAATCTGTGCAAGATGATGGTGGCACTGTGGTGCTACATGAGTGTTTCAGTGCAGAACTATTAGGAAAGAGAAGCTGAATGTAAAAGCTGACTCTATCCTTCCTAAGGCTGATGGTTGCTCTTATTAGTGATGAAAAGAAAATGAGAAAATACATTTTGGCTGGCTTTTTATTAAGCACAGTAGGTAGAGCAGATGAATGCTTGAAAGCTCATTGAGCTGCCACGAAGAAATTTAAACATTGTTCACATTGGCTAGTCGCCAAGCTCATGCTGTAAACTCCAGATGAGGGTCACAATTGCAAAGGAATTGTCAGCTCTGTGGATAGAGGAGGGTTTCTTTGCATTCTTAGTCCAGTAGTGATCCTGAGATTTACCCAGCAGGGTGGGTGGGATTATACTTGTTTTGCATGGTTTGGTATCTGTCTGAATTCATCACAAAATAATCTAGCAACATTCCTTCACATAAGACAATGGTGCGGTCTGACTTTACACGTTTGGTTTTTGCTTATGTCATTTTGCTATAGTATCTTATATCTATGAATAAATTTGGTTTCTTCTCATCTTGACCTAGAATAATTTCTAAGAGTAAGAGTGTAGAGAGAACCAAAAAAATAAAGTGCTAAAATAGGTCAGGAAATACAGTTCTAAAATATAGTTAATAATTATTTTAAGTTAAAAAAGCAAGCCTTGGTATTGCTATTGATTGTAATCTTTCTAAGATTAGAAGTGCTTTCTACATCTTTGTAAATTCTTTCAAAACCTGGTTGAAAATATGTGCACATGTCTTGTGTGACTATTGATGACTTTTTTATTTATCAATAGTTGTGCTCCTTTATTAATAAATGCACTATAGCAATATCTACCAAAAAAAAAAGTGAAGCAATAGGAAAAGGTGAGGAACTTTCTTGCTTGAACGTAGATACCCAAGGGGTCAGAGGCACACAGAAATCTAGAATTTATTATAGCCTCAGCTCTTATTACTTAGAGAAGTATAGTATCTCTCCTTTCTACACAAATCTGTTGTCATAAAACAGATTCAAAATTAAGCTTTATAAAATAGAGATATAATTTAAATATTTGGCCAATCAATCATGCTGGTTGACTGGAAGATTAAAATATTGAGATTTTTCTGAGCAGATGAGCTGAAATGGTTAATTTCCAATGAAATGATTTTAGAAAATTCTGCTATATTAGTTTATACCTAGTTTGCTTCATGCCAGTTCACCTTTAAACATTTTTTCAACCTTCAGTTTTGGAAAAGGAACAATACAAAGAAGAAGTAAAGCAATAACTTTATAGCTGAAGAAGGAAGATGGCTAGAAAAGTCATTAATTTATATTAGAGCACAGACCCCCTCTTTAAATGTTGAAAAATATACAAAAAAATTAAAACAATCGCTTAATGTTCATACGAAATAAAAAAGCTTCTGTAATTTGTGAGATTACTTTTTCAATGTAAAGAATAATTTAGAAATTAAATTAAATTTAAAAGGCAATCCATTCCTTTTAGGAAGTACAGAAAAAAGAAGAAAAAGTATTTGAAAATTATCAAGTTATTTACAACTGAAATTATATGTCCTGAGATATTTGCTCTAATATGTAAAGACGTGAAGGGTAATAACATTGTAATCACAATTTATTTGCTATTACTTATTTACTGGTAAGTTATGGTCAGAATTATGTGCTGCAGTCTTGATGACTAAAGATCAGGAAAAAAAAGTCTTTGTAATCCAGTAGACTCTACGACTGGAAAAGTTAGTAAAAATATATCTGTTAATCCTCTGAGGATACTCTTTCCTCTGAAAGCTTTTGAAATGTTCAAAACAATTTTCTAAAACTACAATGGGTATGCGAGTAAACTAGATGGGACCTCCCCATTTTCTTCCAGCTGCAAGATTTTATACATCTCAGTCACTCACGTGTTTCTACATTTCTCTTAGTTTAACAGTTACTGTGTTCTTTAAACTGATGCCAGTTTATAAAACTTGGTCATAATAGCCTAATATATTTCCTAACAAAGTTGCACTTTTTCCCCAAAATAATTTTCCAGGAAACCCCTTTGATAATTGTTAAGTGAGGAACCCAAGGTGGCAAATACATTTTCTAAATGTTCTGTAAGTTCACAGCAAAGTTCTTCTTTATTCTATGGCAAAGGGCAACACTGAGACTCCAGTCAGAGTGGACCCTACCTGAGGCACATGGTTTGAATACACTGAGTAATTTGACTTCAAAGCTCATAGGAGATAAAATCTTGAAAGGGGGCATAGAATAAGTCTAGTAAACATCACAATTGGCAGCCTGAGAATAGGAAAAGAACCCAAGGGGTGGGGGAACATATATGTGTTCAAGTTGCATTTGCCTGAGGCCACTGTGGGACCAGAGTCTCTATGCCCTAGTAAACCCTGAGTGCTCTCAAGACTGCAAAGTGCATACAGCAAGTAGAAATATTCAGAGCTGTTGCCTGGAGACATCCATAAATGTTTAAATTATATTCACTCCACTCTAGTCAAGAATGAATTCATTACAGATTGTATATTTATTACATGGAAGACAAAGATGAGAAGCATTGTTGCTTAAATCAGCATGAATGGTGTAAATCAGAGGTTCTGGATTTCGTCTTTACTCTACTCCTTATTCACGATAGGACTATGGCTAAGTTACTTAACCATTCTGGGTGCCAGTTTCCTCACACATAAATTAGAGATAACAAGAGAGAATAATAGTTTCTCTTTTGTAGTATTGTTAAGTGGGTAAACTGAGACAGTGGTTTTAAAGTCTTCAACACAGGTCCAGGCATATAGCAAGTGCTATGTAAGTGTTTGCTTTTATCATAAAAATAATAAATCCTTAGTTATGGAGGAAGGTCAGCTATCTGGAAAGACTTTTTCTTAAAATTTCCAGGAATCCTGAGAGTGGAAGGTTTACTGTACGTCAAGTAAAAGAATAAAATAAACAAAATAAATTTTAACTGAATAGTATACAATTTGTCATAACATACAGGATTTCTGCACTCTAAATTGAGAGGTCTTCAATTCCTAAATATATTTAGAACTTCAACTGATCCATGATTGGATAGGTTTTCTGAATCAAATAACTTCACTCGGTTCAGTAATTGGTTTTGATGGTCTGTCTAACATGGTTCAGGGTTGTTTCTTTTAGAACAAGGCATGTCATACAATTCTGAATTCTTTATAAATTCTACATTACCTTGCTGTGACAGTATTTTTTTTATCATGTAGAAAACCAGTTCTTATTCAGCACCAGATAATTAGCTACTTTGCAGATGTCATGAAGTTTGAAGCTTTAGCAGTATTACTGAGACTTAATCACACATTCACGTTTCCCATATGCATTCCATTGTATAAGACTGTAAATACAGAGAGAGTGCAGAGATACGCAGGGTAATGTGTCCATGTACAGGTAGGAAGGCAGAGGACAGATTACAAGGCAGAGGGAGAGAGTGAGGGAGAGCACATATATATAGCATACAATAAACTTGGTTAAAAATAGTTTAGAAAAAAAAACAGTGAAGACTTGATACTCAAGAGTCCTTTAATTTTATATATATTTAGTCAAAGATGTAATTGGTAACTGTCATGAATAGCATGCGTATTCATTTTTGCAGTACTTCAAATATTATTTTTAATTTTTTTAATTTCTACTCCCCCCCCCAATAAACAGAAGTTCTAATACGTTTTAAGTAAATGATTTCAAATTGCCTTTGAGAAACAAGTAATAGCTTCTCTCTTGGAAATTCTGAAACTTGACCTGAGACTGTGAAGGAAGTCTTGTTTAAATTCTGAGGATTTAAGACTAAGAATCTCTTCCATGTCTCTGTCATGTATCGATCATGCTTTATTTCCTGCATGTTTCTTGAGTAAATATTAAATTGAAGTAAGGAACTTGCATGTCACTGAAGATCGAATATTTAAGCCAGTGATCAGCATGTTAAGGAAAATGTCTAGGAGTCATGATATAAATTTAAATCTTGAAATGTGAAGCAAAATTCCTCAAACACCCTGTACCCTTCCAGAAACAACTAGTGAGTCCTTCTATATTTTGTGTATTTAGGTACTGGAGGGGCGATTGATACATGGGTTCACCTGTGATTTCAGAGGCTGGATATTATTATTTTTATTGATTTAAATATTTCAGGGAAACTTACCATAGTAACTCAGAGTAAGGATATCCCAGAACACGATGGCTATTATTTTGGGCAGTTTATTTGTAATGTCCCATGTCCAAGAATGACTACCTCTTATATTAGGTTGTTTAAACTGGAAAGGTCAAATGACTTAAGCTTCCAAAAATTCATTTAGCAAATTTCACATTTGCTTTCAGCACTGTGGTTCCTTTCACTAAAGTACATACTTGTTAGGGCTAGAAGTATAGTGAATTTACAAGCTTAATTATAGTGTATTGTGCATAGCACAGTCATTTTGCTGGTAGTTCAATATTATGTTTGGCATGTGTGACAACATTGCAAAGTAGATTTGTGTAACTTTGACTTTGGTATCCTTAGTTAGAAATGACTGCTCTCTCAGACAGATGGCCCCCAGACAAAATGCCTACTGAGATTCACTTTTAAATAATAAGAAAAATAGTTTCTGCTGGAAACAGTTCCATCCATTGATATTCATGAACAGAGTGTGTATAATTATCAGTGTGTATTGTACAAAAGTGAAATAGAAGTGAAATACTGAAGACGAAAACTTGACTCGAATACAGAACTCAAAAAAAAATTATAGAAAATAGGAAAGGGAAAGCCAGTCAACACAATTATAGTGGATTGATTCCCTGGTATTCAAACAGAGACTTGATAAATACAGTATATCTTCAAAATCATCATATGTAAAGTACCTTGGGCATTCAACATGTTAGGGAATGAATATTAAGAAGCATAATAACATTTCAATAAATATTCTATGTATAGAATGGCCAGATATTCTATCATATGCCATACACTTGGTAAGCAAATGCTATACATTACCAAGATTTTAGGAAATATTAATTTCATATAAATACATTGATTATCTATTAAGCTAAAGACATTATGCAAAGAACTGAGTAGGATGTATCACTTGTGAAAAATGTTCTGTGTTTTCTAGACACTTAAAATCTAGTAGAAGCCTAGCTCATAAGCATTCCAAATAAGTATGTAAGAACTGTATGAATAGAAACATATGCTTGATACTCATAGCCAAGAACATAAATACTTTTAAAAAGAAAAGTTTTCTGAAGCATACAGAGCAGCAGTTTTTAAACGGAAGTGCATGTACACTGGAGACTCACGGAGATCCAGGGAGTCCATGGACATTTATGGCTTCATTGAGGTGAATTTTTATGTCCTCAACTTTAATATGGAGTGAAGTTGACTTGTATGAGAATTCGACTGTATGTAACTCTCAGGCCAAGTCTCTTTCTCGACTTTCCTTTTCACAACTGCCCCTTTCTTTTCTAAAGAAAAGCATTGCTCTTATCTTTCTGAAATCTTACTAAGGTGCTTTGTTCCTAGGATGTAGGTGATAAGCAAAGGGAAATTTAAAAATTAGTGTTAAGATCTTAACTGAATGTGCATCAAATTCCACTTCAGATGAAGTGGTATTCAATACTTTACTTTCATTCAAATTGAAAAAAGACAAAGTTGTCAGTTGATAAAGAAGTAAAAACCATTTTAGTCATGTTACTCTGGTTCTTAACATATAACTCAAGTTCGAAGAGCTCACACTACTAAAGATAAACTATTTTCATTCCTACCCTAGCTATTTATGTAAACAAGATTTTCCAGTGCTTACATCTATAACTGTGAAAAATAGAAAATGAATTGGATTCTCAGTTCATAGCAATAGGTATTATCGATCTTAATTGGAAAAATGTCTAGCTCATCTCAGTAAGGCATTAATTCCTAATAACAATTTTGTTTTTATTAGAGTAGTTTTAACACATATGGTATTTATGTAGCTTTGATCAGTTATTTATGAATACGCATTATAACAAGAAAATTCAAGAAAACAATTTGTAGACTTAAAGCGTTAACATTAAAAGAAAGTGTCAATTTCAATATTTTATTGCTGCAATATGTGATACATTGATCAATTGAGATTTTCAAGTATAAAAATATAATTCCTTAACATGATATTTTAAGGCATGAGGTTATTTGAAACATGAACTTAAGAATAAAAAGCAAATAACATACAAATTCTAACCAGTAAAGAAGAACTTGATCATTTATTTTTAAATGGATGATATTTGCTAACAAAGCACTGTAGTATTTCAATTCCATGGGGTGTATTTAAGAATGGTGTAACTGCTTTATTTTAAAATGTCAATATTTACAGTATGCTGGAAATTACATCATTTCCAATTATTTACACTCATGAGGAAACATTTTAAATGTCAACCTAAAATATATGAGTCAGTGTATATAGGCTTCTATAAATTATTTTAGAGTGTATGCAAGTAATAAAACTTCAAAATTTGCAGATCTAGGCCAGCCATTTTATATTACCAATGAAGAGATGAAGATTCATAACAATTAAGTAAACTAACCTAGGTCACCCCAGCTAGTTAGTGGATGAATCTCAACTGGAAGGAGGCATCTATGGAGAATAGAAAAGTTTTATGAAGGGGTAATATTTAAGCTAAAATTGTCCTGGTAAAAATGCTATCTCAAGACAGTGGGAAGTTTTGAAGATAGGAAGAGTTGTTTGTCTAGATATATCATCTCCATCACTAAACCACAGAAAATTTCAGTTTGCCTAAACTGTACAATTCTGTTGTACTGTATTGGCATGTAAGAGTGCAAAGTTATGTTGAGGCTGGATGTCTTAGGCCCAAAATTTTAAGCTTTCTTCAAACATTGCATTTGAGTTGGCTGTTATAGTTTTGGAAGCTACTATAAGACTTGTGGGTAAACACTATGTTACATGGTTTTGATCATCTAACCAGATTACTCTTTGTATATTATGATTATACTAAATGAAAGCTGTTTGTTTAGATTTTGTTGTTGGTTGTGTTTTTGGCAATATCAGAAGTTATTTGATTAAGACTCCTATTTTTGGAAAATCAATCGGGTGTCATTTTACTTAGCTTTAACTTTCTTCAGATTTTTCAGATGTTTAGATCCTAGTGGTATGACTTCACCACCCAATACACCTCTCTCTTTCTCTCTCTCTCTCTCTCTCTCTCTCTCTCTCTCTCTCTGTCTCTCTCTCTCTCTCTCACACACACACACACACACACACACACGCACACACACACAACTCTGATCCTGATCACCTCCCCACAATGGCTTTATATTCTGGGCTATGATTCCATAATATTCTTTCACAGTATTAGATTTAGTCCAAGTAAAAGCAATTTATCAAAACGCACACAAACAACCCCATTTGTTACACATTTCCTATCATATTTCAAAATAATCGAATTTATGTAACAGAAGGAATAGATAATTTCCTCCCACTATTAATAATTTTCACTAAGATGAATAGGATAAATTCATGGACACAATTATTTCCTGAAGAATCACTTTTTGTGCTATTTTATTGTCAAAAATTTGCCTGTCACTTCTCTTAATATATGGTATTAGTAAGTTATTTATCATACAAAATACTAATGACTTTTATCAGATTACACTCTTGACTAATCACAACATATGCGGCATATCATTATATTGTCAGATACTTTCTATATTTTATGAATACATATCCAAATAGATATGTGCCTAAATGAATATGACCTAGATTTTAGATAAAACCACTGTATTTTCTATTAAACACCTAATTTATAAAGAATGCATACAAGCAGCCAACAGATACATGAAAAACTGCTCAGCATCACTAACCATCAAAATAATGCAAATTAAAACCACACTGAGATGCCACCTAACTCTAGTCAGGATGGCCATCGTCAATAACACAAGAAAAACAACAGATGCTGAGAAGATGCAGAGAAAAGGGAACGCTTCCACAGTTGGTGAGAGTGCAAATTAGTACAACCTCTGTGGAAAACAGCGTAGCAATTTCTAAAAGATCTAAAAATTGGCCTTCCATACAACCCAACAATCCCCTTTCTGAGAATATACCTGGAGGAACTCGAATCATTCTACTAAAATATACCTGCACATGCATGTTTACTGCAGCACTATTTACAATAGAAAAAACACAGAACCAGGTGTGCTGCCCATCAAAAGTGGACTGGATAAAAAGAATGTGGTACATATACATGATGGAGAATTACATGGCCATAAAGAAGGACAAAACCATGGACGTCACAGCAACTTGGATGGATTTAGAGTCTATCATAATCAGCGATCTATCGTAGAAACAAAGAAGTACGTACCACATGTTCTTACTCATAAGCATACCCTGAACATTTATCATAATAATATAAGAAAGGGATTGGCAGTAGCGGGACACTGGCAGGGGTGCGGCAGGATAGAAACTCAAAAAGGGTACCTGATAACCAAGTGAAGTGAGGACCAATGGGAGGCTGCAATTTCACCTGTACACTAACCACTTAGGTACATAATCCTGAACTGTACCCCACATCTTTAAAATAAAATAAATATCAAAACAAAAAAAGGAAGCAGTTTGTTCCTGCTTGCTGCCTTCCTAACTTCAAGCTACTGATTGCTGCTTCTATTTGTTTGTTTGTGTTTGGAGCAGTATAGAGTAGTGCATCTCAACCAGGAATGTACATGTGGATCACCTGGAAGTCTTGTTGGAAATTCGGATTCTGAATCTGTAGGTCTTGGATGGGAACCTAGGCTGCATTTCTAACAAGCTCTCAGGTGATATAAGCTATAGAGAAGAAAAAAATAGTATCTTTTCTCATCCAATGCAAAGCTTATGCTGACACCTTTAACAACAATAACAAAAAACAAAAACAGGTTAACAAGAGAAAATCTTAAGACACTTATTTAGAAAAAGTTTTACCTGACATGGCGTCTTGAGAAATAAAGACCCAAAGACTGGGAAAAACTGTGTGTTTTTATGCTTAGATTCAATGAAGACTGGACAACCATAGAGAAGAATAATTAGACGGAGTGGGTATGATCTAATAATAACAAACTGGGTGACCATAGCAAGGCCTGAATGTTCAGATTCTCCTCTATCTCTATGTATTAATTTCTTTCCTTCAGGTATGGGGCAGGAACCCTATCAAATAAAGGTCTTCAGGGGAGAAGGGAGGGAAAGATTTTTTTTTTTTTTTAATGGCCTCTGGGGACAAAGACAGGACAAAGTCAGGGAGTGGCCTCTCTGCTCAGGCCAAGTTGCCATATTTTGGAGGTATTGTGTTCTGAGTCTCAATAGGACCACAATCTAGTAAGGATTTAGAGACTAGAATAACACATATCTACATTTACTTATAAAACAATTTCCTTCCAGATGCTTCGATCAAGTGTACAGAATATTTTTTTTAAAAGGAAAGCAAAAATTTGGTGTTTGGGCAAGGAAAACCCACGGTTGGCTGAGTTGATAGATTGAAGGGAGCATTGTTGCTGGGAAGTTAGGAGGTCAGGCAGGCAGATGTGGCAGCCAGGTCACAGTGGTCTGAAAGGTGTGTCTGGGTGGGCAGACCAACTAGGTGGGGCAGGCCAGATTGGGGAAAGGTCTTGACAGACAGTTCATGCTGGAAACAGAAAGGTGTCCAGGCTTCAAATAATGTTAAGGAAAAGAACGACATGTTTTATTAGGTCAGATTTCATGTTTAAAAAAAAAAAAAAAAAAAGACCTGTACCTTCTTTTGGGAATATGTTTAAATTTTAAGTGAATGGAAAAATTTAAGTACTAGTAGGGAAAAATAACATTAGTAACAATTCAATTTAGGCATAGAAGTTTTTTTTCCAATTTTATGCTAGATTAAATAATGGAAAACAATATTACATTATGTTATAAAAAATGGTCTCTCAAACTTGAGAATAGGCTGTGTGCGATGGCTCAGTCTGTAATTCCAGCACTTTGGGAGGTCGAGGCCAGAGGATTGCCTGAACCCGGGATGGGGGGAGGGTTTGAGACCAGACTGGGCAACTTGATGAGACCTTGTCTCTACAATAAATCACAAAAACTAGCCAGGCATGGTCGTGTGCGTCTGTAGTTCCACCTACTTGGAAGACTTGAGGCAGAAGGATTGCCTAAACCCGCCAGGTTGAGGCTGTGGTGGCTGTGAGCGTTCCACTGCACTCCAGGCGGGGCAACAGAGGGGGATTCCGACTCAAAAAAGAAAAAACCAATTTGAGAATATTCAAATATCCAAGAAATTGAAGTGCTCTATAATTAATTCTAAACACAGATTCTAATGAATGTGTGTGTGTGTGTGTGTGTGTGTGTGTGTTTTAATTCTATACTCCAAGTGAGAAGAGATTTAGCTATTTGTCTATCATTCATTCAGGTCATTTTAGTAGCAAACTAGACAGATAATAGACAGAATGTACTTTCAATGTTACTGAATCGTAGCTGTCAGCTCTCTTTTATCCCTGTACCTGAATTCAGTATGTATAAAGAAAGTTGCCTCTTCAGGGGGTGGGAAAATGAACCCTTACTTTATATCCAAAGATGATCAAGTCAAGACTTTAACAAAATATGGTAATTTATTTCAATATGCATGACCACAGATATCCCATGTCTGTAAACTTACCTTACAAAATACAGTAACAAGTAGGATAACAAAAAGATTAGAATTTAAGAGGAAGATAATTTTTGTCCTGGGAGTTTGTCATATATTGTTTTCTTAGTCTCTATTGAAACTATTTGAAAAATAGGATATACTAAGAAGAGAAAGTGGAAAGCCTTATTTGTCAGTAACTTTTTTTTAAGTGTATCATAGATGCAATAATGATGCTGTCAACTTAACTGCAATGTTTTCCCGATGACTTACATTGTCTCCCCACTTTTCTGCCTTTGGCATTGAACTAGCACACGTAAATGAGGTTGTCTGCTCTTTTTGTCCAGTTGTTAAGGCATGAACAGCAGGGTTTGCTTTTGGTACTGAGGCTATTCATGTGATCAAAGCTTTTAAAAATGTTTTCATTGTTATTGTTATTGACATGACTTTTTGCTTCTACTTCCCCTGCTGAGCCAGAGCCTAAGAACTTTGCACCGGCTGTTGTTTTTTCTCATGTGCTGAATTGCTGTTGGTTTGAAGACTGCTAGGGGAGAGTGAAAATTATATTAGTTCCTCGGTCAGAGTTGGCCACAAGTCTTGTGCAGTTTCTAACCAAAAGCTAGAGTATAGTGCTGCCTCTTTCTAAGGGAAACATTGGAAGACATAACTAAGATAAATGAGTGCATTTTGGAGTTTGTCAGCTGGAAAATGCAAAAAGTTAACTAAAAGGGATTCTTCTCTTGGGACTAACCAGACCTAACCTTGTTTAGCTTTCGAGATCAGACAAGATCGAGTGCGTTCAGGATGGTATGGCTATAGATGAATTCTTCTCTTAGAGACTTTCAATTACCTTTTCCATCTTGCGAAGGAGATGTTAAGTTTGCTTGAGACTACTTAAAGAACAGATACTAAACAGGATCATTGATTTAGATCCTTAAGTTGACTCTGCCACTAATACTTAAAGAGGGTGCACGTGTCATTGAAGCGATATATCAGGAGTCTTCCTTTTAATCTGAAGTCATGTATAATTATATGCACGATATCCCATAAAGCAGCAAATAAAAATGCTTTTGAAATGCATTGCTATTTAACATCATAGCTAGAACGTGAGACATCCTTTCTTTGCTCCAGGAAGACTCCCTGGTGGAGAGACCCTTGAAACGAGTGGTTCTGCGAATCTCTTATTCCTCAAAATGTGTCCATTCAGTCAGTGGGCTATAGGATTACCTATTTATATGGCTTCCCTTGGCCCCAAGATGCTGAATTACTTATGGATTAAAATAAATACATATAAAAAGAAACTGGTCATTTTTCCCGGGATTTTAATGTACTGTCAACCTTTAGAATTGTATTAGTGAAGTAACTTTGTATTTTTACACATATACTCTTATGCAGAAACTCTGTGGTATGTAATAATACTTTTGTAGTTCTGTATAATAATTTGTCATTTTAAAAACGCAATCAGTTAAAGAAACTTATTTCACTTTATTTTCTTTTTAGTGAGAAATATCTATTTTTTTTCTAATTCATGCAGTTATCACTGCCTTTTCAAGAGACCTGCAGGAAATGCTTATAAACCAAATAAATAACTATTGCCATAATTAAGTGACTAATCTTTTTATTATCTTGTTCTTTGTGAAGGCAGAAAAAGTATAACTTTTGGGGTTTGCAATAGAGGTAGGGTTTAGTTGGAAAGTAGAACAATGGAAGAAAATTTCTGATACGATGACACAAATCAGAGTGGTAAATCTCCATAGTTGAGATTTAGAGTTTCATCTCACAGATAAGCAAAAGGCAAATGATATGGAGTAGGAATTTCACAAATTATGCCATAAAAGATAAAAAATGCCACTTTGAAGTGATAGTAAATGAAAGATTAATCTACATATGGTTTTATAGAGTAATAATGATACTATATAAGCAGGAATAAGAAATAGAATAAAAAATGGCATTAATGAGGCAATCGTGTAAAATCTTAAAATCAATAGAAAGGAAAAATTTGCTACATACTGGAGCTTACATTTTGGTGTTATTAATTTTCCACATGGCAGCCGTTTTCATGTAATCAGCAAAATCTTGTAAAGCTCTACAAAACCATGCAGAAAACTAATTATTTGAACTGTACAGTAATATACCACAGTTCAGTCTTTGTAAATGGTCTTTATTTATATTTCATTTTTTAAAATTTTTGGTCAACTTTGTAACTAGTTAAGACAATTTTGGTGGTTATGATTTGAGACCCATATGGACCAATACAATGCACCATTTCCTTTCTTGGTAATGAAGACTATTAATTACATCTAGAGGTGAATTTCTGTACTGTACTTGAATTAGAAGATGATGAGGCTTTTCATCATGCTACTGTATTTGGATGGGTTTTGGCTGGATTGTTCTGAGGACAAACACTCTTCTTTACACTCACTGATAGCTCTGTATAATAGAAAAATGTTCATTAAGTGCATTGTTTTCTTAAATATTGTTTTGATAGTCAAAGAGACAAAACAAAATGATTTTTAATGGCAATATATAGATTTGAGCTTAGGATTAAATAAATAAATACACAGATAAATTTACCCCTGTGCAAATTCTTCACTTTCTTGGTTATTATAATATCATAACAAGTCCTAATGTCTGAAAGGGCAATTCTCGCATTCCTACCATTAATATTACAAACATTCCTTGTCTTTTATTTTTTTCATATAATCTAATAATTATTCTATTAAAAACCATAAAAATTCTTAAGATAAATTTAGAAAAAGTAAGCATCTTTTCATTACAGTATTTTTTCATGAACATGGTAGATCTAAAAACTTATTAAAACTGGTTTAATTTTCTTAATAAAAGTTTTGTAATTCTTCTTTTAGGAACCTTGCTAAATTCTTAACAAGATTTAGTCTCAACACATACAACTGAAAATATGTGTATTAGTAATATACAAAGAAATTTCTATATAGTAATAAATAATGAAAAGAAGAGTGAATAACAGTTATAAAGTGGCTTTGCTCCAGAAAAAAAAAAAGTTCAATATACTTGGGAAAAAAATGGTCAGTATCATTAATGGTCAGTGAAGTATAAGTTGAGAAGATGATGTTACCATTTTAAGCAATTTAGCTGGAAATATGTATGTATATTTAAATCGGATATTTCAAAGATTGGAGATGATATGGTTTTAAGCCATTAACTCTAAATTTAGTACAACTTTTGAGAATTTGCATGTTTTAACTACTTTGGAAAGCAATTTGGCATTATCACCTGAAATAAACCGAGCCATTTGCCTCCTAAATATATATTCCCTAAAAACTCACATATATATATATATATATATACATATATATTCAGCAAGATATCTTTTCATAAAGCACTATACAAATGATATAAGAGCTAGAAATAATGTAAGTATCGTTCAAAAGAGAGTGAATGAATGAACTGTAGGATATTTACACAATAGTCTTATAAAACAATCAAAATTTACAAAAGTGATATAAAAATTGTGCATAAACCATAGCAATGCAACATTAAGTGAAAAATAAGTTCTTATAGTCACATTTATCATGATAACCTTTTTAAAGATCTAGAAAGCTAAAACCATTTTAAAGTTTAAAAGCTAGATCATGGTGAAAATGTGGCTTGGTGAATTAAATACCCAATATAGAGGGAGACAAGGATAGAATGAGGGATACAATCTAGTGAGATGTGTGTAGTAATGATCAAGTTTCTATTCTGGATGATAGATTTACAGATACTTATTAGAGTATTATAATCAAACAACCAAATGAATAAATGAATACATGGATTAATAAATGAATAAATATGCAAACAAGTAAATATAAGTACATAAGGAATGGCTATGCATGAGCCAACTTGAACAGGTTGTCATAAACCAAGGATTATGATTGATTGAATTCTGTTAACTTAGTTCCAATAAAAATAAAGAGATATTCATAATTGTCATAAAATCTTACTTTTTGTTGACATTTTCTTTTAAATGTTTCTGCCTATGATTTCAATTTACTTGTATAAAGTTAGTTTGTAGTGGGTGGGTATAGTTTATATCCAAGAATAACTTTGATCTGTTGTGTTAAGTCACAGCCAGTTTTGCAATTTGTAATATTTTGTTGGAAAAGGATTTCATTTTTATACTTAAAACTCTTCATGAGAAGAAAAAAATCAGTTAGCTTTCAGTATATTCATGTCAAAAATCGAGAAAATACTTTTCTTGCTGGGACACTTGAAGAAACAGCAATGACAACATTTAGTATATTCTTTAAATAACTGATATTCACTACTTAATAGCATGTTAAGTATTTTCTCAAATACCAAGAAAAATATTATATATATATATATTATTTTATTTTATTTTATTTTATTTTATTTTTGAGTTGGGGTCTCACTCTATCTCCCAGGCTGGGGTGCAGTGGCATGATCACAACCACTGCAGCCTCAACCTGCTGGGCTCAGGCTATCCTTCCACCTCAGCCTTCCAAGTAGCTGGAACTATAGGCACACACCACCATGCCCGGCAAATTTTTGGATTTATTGTAGAAACGAGGTCTCACCAAGTTGCCCAGGCTGGTCTTGAACCCCTGGACTCAAGAAATCCTCTCGCCTTGGCCTCCCAAAGTCCTGGGATTACAGGCTTGAGCCACGGCACCTGGCCAGAAAAGTATATTTTTAAGGGGAGATAATTATACAACATGGTGTAACTAGATGGAAATGTAAGACCGATTTCTAATCAAATTGGTAGTTTGTTCAACACACTCTGCTAAAGAATGAATATGAAAAAATTATATAACGATCTCAATTTTACAAAAATAGAGGATTGGGAAACTTAAGAACATTATTTATTTATTTTTAAATATTTATTTTGAGTCAAAATTTTACTCTGTTGCCCAGGCTAGAATGCAGTGGCACTATCACAGCTTACCATAGCCTCAATCTTCTAGGATCAGATGATCCTTCCACCTCAGTCTCCTGAGTAACTGGAGCGCACACTACCACACCCAGCTAAATTTTGATTTTTTGCAGAAACAAGGTCTCACTATGTTGCCAAGGCTGGTCTTGAACTCCCGGACTCAAGCAATCCTTCTATGTCAGCCTCCCAACTTGCTAAGATCACAGGCGTGAGCTACCATGTCTGACCAAGAATATTTTTTATTTTACTAGTAGTTTGAAATCTTACTGAGGTATGTAAGCCCAATTTTGAATTTGATAATTGCAGTTTTTTCTAAAGACTTTGGTATTGTATTTTTTGCCTCTGCCTTTAGTCAGAAGCGCAATTAAGTCGGTTTTCACATTGAAAAACTTCTATTTTGACCACAGTTCTAATATAAGAAACCCATTTTTGAGTTTAACAACTCTGAGTTTAGGAAAGCATTTTATTTCACTGTTTGTTTAAATGTAGATAGTTGTCACTTGCGACAATTCAGCTGTAACCTACAGGTTTGGGGAAGTAATGTTGCCCAGGAAAATTTGTTAAATGGTGACCTAAAATAGGGGGTTGATCTTTCTTTCTTTGCTTTCTGTCTTGGCTGTATTGTTTTCCTCAACAAATTACTTACTTCATTTCCACAACTTTAAATGCCAAGTACTTGCAAAATAATTGTAAATATTTAAAATTAAACTATTTTATACCAAGCTACACCATAGACTTAATCATATTTTAAGAGGAAGGAAAACTTTCTAAGAGTTATTTAGTTGCCATGAATCTACCCTTTATTATTCTCAGAAACAGAAACCAATTGTATTCTGTCTCAAACAGCTAAGTTTACATTAGGTTAAAAAAAAAATCATTCCCAGCATGGTATAAATACATCTTAAATTTGGCCACATTTTCTTGCTTAAGAATATGATGTAAGAAGTTACACAGTGTGCAGGAGTGACTAAACATCTTTAATCTTTGGTCTTTCTAGACTTTGCAGCTCAAAATCAATAAGAAAGTCCATATGCTCTATCTATAACTGTCCACACAGCACAACGGAATATCAAAAGCAATCAGTCCTCACTCAAAGAAGATTTTACTGTTCAAAGTAAATACTTTCTTACTATGCGTTTTATTGCTGAGACCAATTCAAGTAAGTCAGTTGAGGAAAGGGACACAGAAATATTTTGCCAATGATTTCATTTCTCCCCACATTTCAAAACACCAGTTTTATAACTTAGATACGTCTCTAATCTGAATCATTTTCTCCTTTAGAGGATTCTGCTTTAAGGAAACAGCCTACCAAGCCAACAAAATAATAATAACAATGATGATAATAAATTTTACATTCTAAGAATATTATAACGTGACCGCTGGTGTTTTAAATTCTAAAACCAAAGCCATTCTTTGCACTGTATATATTTCAACACTACAATAAAATGTTAGGTTCAAATAAAGTAAATGGGAACTCATAGTAGCAATGTTTTAAATCAGCAAACCTTCCTGAAACAATAACTCAGATTTCTAGATCTAAACACATCATTAGAAATTTATCACCACTATTTCTCTCTTTCGTGACCTTTTGAAAGGAGCATAATTTATCAAGAAAATATTTTTCAATAATCTCTGCACAGGGCAATTTGCCTTTTTTCCCTAATCTTCAAAGTGACAGATTGCTTAGGTTGAGCCTCTGTGACTTACACCACAGACAGGTTCATGTTTCAATGTGCTTTTCTGTCTCGCTGCCTGGCTTGATTGATAATCATTGAGGTAGTGCAAAATTAAAAATTAATTAATTTGAGAGAATTGGTAATAAAAGGGACTGAGCGGCTGCATTGAGATGCTAATAGGCCTATTCCAGACCTATTCTGGCCATCTGAGCCTCTGGAACACCCAGCAGCTGTGGTAGGCAAAACAGACGACTGAGCCCAGTCAAGGGGAAGGGTCAAGAGTCTGTCATCTAACGCTGGTGGGGCCAAAGCAGGAGCTGCACTTCCCAAGACGGTAGTTCTGGAAGAAAAGCAGGTGGGATGGTTGGAGCAACATATTTCTATGGCATGACTAGAGAAGCTCTGTAAAGCAGTTGTGACATGGTCTCAGAATGTGATTTTCTGGCTTTTGTGGAAAACAACTTCCTGAGTAGACTTCTGTGAGGTTTCCAGTAACTATAATGCCAGCTTCATTGACCATTTTATTGGAAGAATCTATAAATAATGCAATGAAGGCTAGTAGAAATAAAAACTTGACGGGTATTTTGAAAACCTTTAAGCACTGTGCAAATATTCATGTATGCTGTAAATGTAATATGTTTGTATCCCTTTAAAGAGTGAAATGCACTGTTAAATAAGAAAATTATATTTTATGGCACGTATAATAATGTGCTCTTTTTTATGATAGTTACCTATGTAAACTATCCAATTTGTAAAGTACATAATATGGATTTTTTTTTACCACAAAATAAATATACTGTGTATTGTTTTTGATAATTATGCAATAGTGCATGCTCATTTACGAGATCTTAATACAAATTCAGAATAGTGTAAGAAAATAAATGAAAACCATTCGCAAGCCATTTAATTAAGATTACAATTCTTTGCCTAACAAAATAGTAGAAAAATAATCCTAAGGGAAAAAGACTTACTGAAAATTGGCTGTCATTAAAAATAACATAAAGCACCCCTGATATAAGCTATCAAGTTTGACAAGCTAATTTGATACAACTAATTCCAATATTCATTTTAGAGTAAGTTGTAAGAAACAGAACTTTGACATCAAAAGGTTAAACTCAGAGATGACTAAAACAGCACAATCCTTCTTGAAAATTAAGCACACGGTTAAAAAAATCAAACAAAATATTAGGTTTTTTATATCATGTAGGCAAAACTTATATTTCGTTTTATTTTTATGTTCCTGAAGAATACATTATACACCTTGTTATTTCCTACACAGACTACAATCGGTCTGTTAATTTGAAGCAGTCCAATATCTCATCTAAACATCAAAACAAAAAACCAAAAAAGTCACTGAAGAGCAATGCAATTTTTAATGCTTCTTCTACTTGATTTCCTTTTGTTTTTCCTTAGGGGGAATAAGAAAAAGATGACTAGCTATTTTACTGAGAACCCTGTTATCTCCAGGTCTCTGGTGGGAATTTCCATACTACTTACTAATCAGTAAGTCAGTCAATCACTGTTTACCTACTGTAGCTAAATGTCAGTTAATTGAAAATTGATTGACATTTTCCCTTGACCCAATACATCCAGCTAAAATTGACCATGGTAGTGGTAATTTTCATATAATTTGGCAAGCCTAAAATAACTGTGAATAAATCTATTCACAACACCAGTAACTATCATAGTCTACTGTTTCTACCTTCTTTAAGACTACTACTACCTGCTAATTAATACCATTACATTGCTAATATCTAACATTTATGGAGCTCTTGCTTTGTATTAGGTATTGTTCTACCATGTAAATATATATATATTTAATCCTCATAGAAACCCTCTTTTTCAAAAAGTATATTTCTCTATTTTTAAAATGAAGAAATATAGGTGGTTTATCGGTTAGTTTCTTTTTAGTAACTCCTTACATAGGGGATGTTTAAAAGTCCATTATTTCTTGGATTTCACATTCAAATTGTCCATTGTGTCTTAGAACACAACTAAGAAAGATATAATGTATTTCAGAATGAGATTGAATTTTTTTCAAACTCAAATACACTCAAAAATATCCTTAAGATCTATGTTCCAGTATCCTTAAGATATATATCCTTAAGATATATTTTCTTCCTCTAATGGTTGAATCATTTTATTCTTTCCTTCCAGAGATAAACTAAAGGGATCATCATGCAGAATTATAAATCTCAAGTCTTAGGCTCATATTGATGGGGCGGTAAATAAAATTATACTTCTCTGCTTCAGAAAACAAGATTAGGTTGTCCTTTAGTGCAGTAAATTGCTGATTTCAAAGCTAGGTTGATTCCTTTAAGGTGCTTTCCAATCAATGAGGATATGAAAGGAAATGCATACTTGGCAGAGCCAAGAATCCACCTCAAAATCTACAGAGGAATATCTTTCTCTAATTGCTACAAATGCTGCAACATGAGCTGATGACTTTTAAAGCAATATCAAGTCAAGAATTGTAATTCTACTGAGACAACCATTCCCGCCAAAGGTTAAAATCCATAGACAATTCCTGTTAAAAATAATAGCAATCATTTCTTAGGAGACACACATTGATAAAAATGTTTCAAGTAACTGAAGAATTACTGTAAATTTCAATGTGAAAACAAAGTTTAATTGTACACTACGAGAAAATGTTTTAGAATTTCCTTTATAATTTCTCTTTTCTGTAGTTCATACTTAGAACCCTTGCATTAGAGGTTCTCAAAATCATTTGAGTAGATATTAGATAAACATGATCTCACTGCCAATGCTCATGTATCTTGTCATTTTTTTCTTTTATATCATTTTACCCATTTCATTTAGTAAAGTATAAAAATATTTCAAGAAACAGTAAAGCTCCCCTTTGGTATTTTCTCTTATACTACCTCTAAAAATGCTTGTATTTATAATTCACAAAGATGGTCCTATGACTTATGTATTAAGAATTTATTTTGCATTTAAAAACATAAAAATATTGCCATCCTATATCATTTGACGCATTTGCCAGATTGATTTTATGTTACATTATTGATATACAAGACGAAATTCTGAAAAAAATATATTGAAGGAAGATTGTCCAATAATGAAACCTTTAACCAAAATCAAATAGATTTTTAAGTCAACAATTATAGCTGGGTTTCTAGGAATGCCTATTTTGAAAAAAATCTAAGTGAAAGTATTATTGTTATATTTTATGCTTACTCTGCTTATTGTTTAAACCTAATCAGAAAAACTGGAATATATACTAATATATTAACATTTAAATTTGATTTTTTTAAAGGGTATGAGTTAATAGTATCACATGGGTTCCATATTTTTGTAAATCCGACATATTTAAATTATTTTTTCAGCTAAAGAAAGACGGTAACTTTAAAAAACATTTTATATTATTCATTAGTTTTGAAACAAATATATTTTATATCCTATTTCCTGTATTTCTATTTACAAAGTTACTAATGTAGTGGTTATAAAGTTTGTATAGTAGTATTTTCACAAATACTAGTATGAGTAAAGAAGTAGTGCAGAAAATATAGGGAAACATTCCAAATCTTCTTCATTTCTTATATTAAAATATTATTATAGCCATCATGATGCCAATACCAGTAATAATGACATGGATACACAGCTTCATTCGTGGCTGTAATGTGAGCATTTCTTAGGTATACGCTGCACAGTTGAGTGACCCTACTGGAGATTTTGGATTTTTAATTTTTCTAAATTCTGGCTGTTGTGTTAAGCACCAGTTTTGGAAATGAAGTGACATTTGTTCTTATGAAGATTCAGTTGAGTCGATTGTTTTGGACAAAGTTCAATTGCCGTTAACCATCCAAATAAACAGCGATGCTCCTATTACTCAGTGCCACTCAGGTCGATCTGAATTATTAAAGGGGATTGCAGAAAGGGTAAATAGATTTGGCCATTCTTGAAGGCACATAAAAATAAATAAATAAATAAATAAATAACCAAACCAAAATATCAGTGTCTGTAATGGTTTTCATTTCATTGTTTCGCAAAGATAAATAGCACAGCTCACAACAATCAGTGATAATTTCTGCACACCTTTCTTCAAAACTTTGAATCACTTAAAAAATATCATACATTCTTTAAGAAATAAATTTAAAGCTGATAATATATTGATAAATTCTAGAATTCTAGAATATCTAGTTATATAACTACCTGAAGAATATTTGAGGGAACAAGAGTAGAAAAGAGTAAGATATATCAATGCTTTGGCTTTTTTTAAGGCATTTCATAGTTAATAATCTTAAAAATAGCATTGTGCTATCTTTAAGTCTATATACTATTCAAACCTTATGAAATGGTTTTCTATAACTTACCATTGGTTGATGTTATAAATATGAAAAATAATACAATGCATTGCCAAAGAGGTTATTTTCACCTAGGTTTTATAAAATGAGAAAGAAATTTAAAAGTTCTTTATGTTGGTTGCTCTGGTGAGATAGAACAATATATGTATTTCAGTTGACTCCCATCATCGTGAAGCATCCTACTGCAACGGGCAAGATTAATCTGTAACACCTTCTCTGAAGTGTGAATTAAATCTGATGTTTCAGGATGATCTGGAGTCAGTGTGGATGCCTGTGTACATTATAGAACTGTACAGCCAGATAGCAGCTACTGTTATCAGAGGGCTAGACGTGGCTGGTTAAATAGATTTTGCCTCAGGTTAAAAAGCCTTTTGGGAAGTGGGTCAAATTGTACAAGGGCAGTTTTTCTAATTCCTTCCCTGTGATGTAAAAGTAAGAGCATAATAAGGTTACTTAAAACCCTGCAATATACAAGACCATTTAGAAATACTGCCATGGAGAGTCTCAGGAGAATAAATTAGATCCACAGTTGGGTATTGACAAAAGTCTTTTACTAAAATGGTGGACAAGAATATAGTCTCTCTGCTTTTTTCTCATGTTGTGTGACTTTGGTATGCTGAACTTAAACCACAGAAATTCTAACTCTTAACTCTTCAAGACAAAACCTGCTGAGACATTGGCATATAATTCACATGTGATATGGGATTGTTAAAATTATTCCATCTTCTTCATTTTAGACGATGTGATTCTGAAGATTGTAACATGGCCGAGAAATGTAATAATCAATGCAGTAATGGAATCTTAAAGTTTATATTTTATTTATAACAGAGAATATTGTATTTTAGACACTCAAAAGCTGAAAGAAATTCTCTCCACAAAATATAAAATCATCTCTTACAATTCATTAAATTCTATTATTAATTCTGTTTGATATTATTTGACATTATTTGTTATGTTTTGATTTTTAAGAAAAAAATAAGTTTAAAGTCTATGTATATGGAAAACAAAGTAACATTCTGATGGCTCCCACATCCTTTAACAAGACATAGGACATAGCTGTCTATACTACAGTCCTCTACTGAAACAGATCTGGTCCCCTGTTGGCCTCGTTCTTTGACCCTCCCACTAGATTGTGTCAAAGAGCTTGTAAGGGACACAGTGAAGTTGCTATCTTTTCCACGGGCAATGGCAGTTCAGTTATTTTATGCGTTGTTATACTGGATGACAATTTATGTTGTCCTTTCTGCAATACAGGAAACATACTTTCTATTACTTTCTTTTGACAGAAATGTGTATAATAGCTGAGAAAAAACGAGTTGTAGTAATAAGCATCCTAGACTTTCTCAGAAATTTGTTGCTAATATTTTAATTATTTAAATCAGCTTATTCTGCCTCTTATTACCAGTGAAATAATGAGAAAGTAATGTTGATTTAATGACCTTGGAACAACAGATTTTCTTTCTCAACAATATGAATTTGAAGCCCTTGTCCTAGAATTTCTTGTTGGTAATTGATAAATAGGCAAGAGTTAGCTTATAGCATGGTAGTGCCTGTGGTATCTGTTGACTCAGTCTCCTAAACAAAAACCTTGAGTACCATTCAATAAATATTTATTGAGCACCTACTCTGTGCCAATACTTTTCTAGATACTGGGAACAATTACAAGGGTAAGGAAATTCTAGTCATTATTCCTAAAGAGGCCCTAGTTTAGGTGATAAAGACCAGAAAGAAAACACGCAAAGTAAATAATCTCAAGGCCATAGTGTAGAGATTTATGAACTCCATCCTCTGAGCTTGGAAAAGAACCAGCTCAAGCTGAGGAGATGGACAATAATTCTAAAGAGCTCAATTTACAGTTGACTCCCAAGGTCAAACTTAAGAATTAATAGAATATCAGACAATAAAAGGTGAGGATAGATAAAGGAATCTTAAATAAAATCATGACAAAGTGCTGAATGTAAAAAATAATACAATGTAAGCAAGCAAAGCAAGTATTTGGTATTTCTAGACATAAATTTTGAGGGCTATAGAGGCAGAAAATATTGTCTGAAAAATAAGCAGGAGACAGGTAATATAGTCTCTCATGTGCCATGCTGGGAGCTTTAACTTTATGTTTGTGTCAATTCAAGAAATGGCGAAGGCCATTTAGACTAGTATTATAAAACTTAAGAGATATAGGAAGACCCCCCAAAAACATGGGATATGAAATCCATGGAAACAGGTCACATAAAGGAGAAAGAAGTCTAGGCGATCCAGTCTTCTACTAAGAGGCAATAGGAAATATGGGGGAAGCAGGACTGTGGAAAAAGTGATGGGCTTGGTTTGGGTATTTGGGGGTCAAAGTCATTATAGGACATCTAGGTGTAACTGTTAACCAAACCTGAGTCTGTCTCAATTTCATTGAAAAAGACATAATTAACATGTAGATTGGTGATCTTCACTGATAACAGATAAGCTAAAAATCTAGGAAGTGACTGAAGTTACCCACAGAGACTGCAAAAAGTGAAGACAGTACTCATGTAAGAAGCTTTGGCAACACAGGCACTTAAAGGAATTTTCAATTCTTTGATGTCATTTATCTATTGTCTATGATACAGATCTTTAATTTACCCCTCTACTCTCGCCCTCTATCGATGAACATACCTGCATATTTTCAATGAACATAAAAACAAAACCAAAAATGTTTCCCCAATATATCTTTTCAAGTTACCCCATCTCATCTCATTTCCTTAATCTAAACAAATAAGGCAATCAATCTAATCATTTCCTTAAATAAGTCCCAACATCCTTACCTGCATTTTTCCACCATAAAACTCCTGCCAATTTTTCCTTGTGGTAGTATATGGAAATAATGTTCTTAGAGTTCACAGAATAGGACCTCCATCTTACCCAAAAGATGACCTTTATTCTCAATTCTCATCTTCCCTGATTTCTCTGAAGCTAGTGCTCTGTTGATTACCAGACTTATTCTAGAAAGTCTCGCTTATGACAACTTAGTGATTTATCGCATCTGGTCCTTTTTCAACCCCCACAGTTTGGGTCAACATGACTATCATCTTCAAATGAAGACACGAATTTCCCATTGCCAGTTACCCCGTCTCCATTTTTATTTACTTCAGCTCTTTGACATTTCAAATCCCTTAAAATGTTTTTAGAAGTTGGAATGCATTTGGATATAATAATAGATATCCTTAGTTGAATCAAAAGGAAAATATATATAGCTTTACATGTCAGGAAGTCTAGAGGTCGGGTGTGTTTCAGGTTCAACAGTATCATAGTCAGCACAGATTCTTCACGATGCCATAATTTCTGCAGTTTCATCCATTGGTGGCATGTAGGAATCTGGATGTGGCAATTCCAGACATTGTGTCCAGAAGAAAGGAGATTGTCTTTCTAGGTAGCCCTTCTAATGAATGTGCAGATTGGGAAAGAACCACTTTGCTTTTATAAAAAATCCATATTCATTTAAGGACAGAATGAGAAACTCTGTGCACAGGTCCAAAACAAACAATATATATCAAATTCTTCTGAACAAGGAAAATAAGGAGACCTTGTTCTGACATGAAATTAAGTACCTTTGTTAGCCTGTGTGTCAGCCCTTGTGTGTCAAAGATTTCAATCTACACCAAAAATCTATTTTGAATCTACATTTCTCAGTATCCCTTGCATTTAGATTTGGGTCAAGAAAGTGATTTTTACCGATGAGCTGTGAGTGAAAGTGACCAATATCAATTTTGAGTGGAAGAAGAATTGTGTTTCTTCATTCATCTATCGCCATTGTGATAAAGCCCCTTCTGTTCTTGAAACAATCTTTATTCTCTGTTATTCTTCAAAGCTTCTGTTTTTTGTCTCTTTGCTCCTTATTATACGGGGTCACATATGATACGAGCGATTCTGGTACTGACCTGCTGTAGTATCTCATGTCCTCTTCTTTCTGGTTCGGGCTTTATCTGAAGTGTTGAACTGTGACATTCTATTTTTGGCTAAGTCCATGACTTCTTTGTCAGTACAGTTTTCTTCAAAATTATTAACTTCTGATCAATCACTAAAATGTGGCCTTTAGACATAAGAATTTTTTATGGTGGTATATTTTTGCTGTACCTATATTTGAAGATAAGAGCATTTGTTTGGACATAATTCAAATTATAAAAAATGCTTTCTTGGCCAACATATTACCATTTATTACTCTAAGAACCATGAAATTTATCTAACATTCATTATTTCTAATGCTAAAACCTTAATAGAGACACTATTTGTATCCTTATATATAACAGAAAATTCTATAGCCAATTGTTTATAAAACAAGAATTACATCACAAGAGTTACTAACCTCCTAACCAAAAATAGTGTGACCCTCCTGTTTTGTGCTGGACCTTTTCACCTAGCCAATTTCCAGTTTGTAAGGTCTTTAATTGAATGTCCACATTTCTAGTGTGCATTCTTGAGTAAGGACATAACTTTGGTTTTAAAACTGGAAAGGCTAATTGATTTTCTCCAAGACCAAATTCAGTATTCTCCTTACAAAATTGTCTTCTCTGAGCCACTTTTCCCTATTAGCAAAGGCTTCTTTCCTCCTTGCTTGGAACCATAGACTCTTTTTTGGTTTAATTATCCTCAGGCATTTACCTGGTTGATTCCTTCCATTTTATTTATTGCCTTTTTGCAGAGCTTCCACTTGAAAGTCTTGACAGGTTTAATGATCAAATTTCTGGCTATACTCTTGTCAAACTACTGGGCTTTTTTTGTTTGTTTGTTTTAAATTAGAATCTCCTTGTTTCAGGACTTTGGCAATTTTCCCATGAATACCAAGGTCTTACGAACTTTTTCTTCTGTCCCCTGTGCCTTTCTACATTTATCCACCCTAGGAAGAACTGCAGAATTCATTTTCCTAAGAGTTGTTCTTGTCATATTACTTTCTTACTTAAGTCTTCAGTGTCTTCCACTGCATACCACATTCCTCAATCTGGTTTTCAAGAATTCAGTCTCAGCTACCTTATGTCTTATTCTCACCACTACCTTATACTGACCTAATACCTACCCAACTGGAGGTTCCTCTGAGTTCACCATACTGGATATACTAACTACCTCAGAATTCCCTTAAAGGCTCAAATCTGTCTTCTCACTGACCATTAACTCAACCCCTTTTTACTAAACCTGTTTCCTGGAATGCCTTCTGAATGTAAAAATGCTGCCACATTAAAAATATGTTTATTTTATCTCTAACACCGTTTTTATGGGAAGCCTCAACTGATCACTTTAAGTGGGGTAAAATTTCTCCTCCTTCAATGGGTGCTTGGTGATTTCTTTCTGTAAGACCATAAATTTAACAACAAGGATTAGTCATGTTCATCTAAGAAGGATTGCCCAGTTAGGAAACAACAATCTTTCCTGGAACTGCCAGAAATATTAGATGTACCGTTAGTTGTCTGGGAGTGTGAAACAAAAGGTTCAATCTTAGATCTAAGCAGTTAGTCATATAGAGACAAATACAGTGATTTTTCTCTTGAAAATTTGAAAGTCCTGACAGGTCTAGTAATCAAAATTCTGGACATACACTTGTCAAACTTCAGTTTTTTGTTTGTTTTTTAAATTAGAATCTCCCAGAGTAAAAAACAAACAAGAAAAATAAAACAAGATAAAAACAAACTCTCTCAAATCTGAATCTGTAGGAAATCACTTCTTTTCAGATTTTTTTAACCTTTCAAATAAGCTATGGTTATTTCTTTAAAGAAGGAGATTAATACAATACCTTATATAAAGTGATAAATGTTTCGATCACAGTAACAATTCTGGGCCAAATTAATTAATCATATATAAACATGAAAATGATGGATGGGAAAGATTATTAAAATTTATGAAGGCATATTATGTGTTAGATATGTTTTACATAACATTGCAACCCTGAAGGAAGGTGATATTAATCTAATTAATAGAGATAGAATCCATAATTCAGATATATTAAGTAATTTCTTCAAAGTAACACAATCAATGAAAAGTACAGTTATGACTGAAACACAAGTCAGTCTGATTACTGAGGTCATGCTCTTTCAAATATCAAATGATTGTAAAGATAAAATGTCAAGTAACGAAGTACAGTTCTTAATAATATTCAAATACTATTTTTAAAAAATACTTTTGTTAATTTTTCTTTCACAGAATAAGTCAGTGCATTGGCCTGTCTTGTTTTATTCCAGGATGCTTTTCCGGAAATTGTTTGTACATGAAAAAGTTCAAATGGATTAGCATCATAGCAATACGTTCTACTTATCAGGAAAATATAAGGAGGCATTTTACCATACCAAGTATTTCAGAGTGTCCCTATTTTAATATATTATGTATGTTCATTGTTCATTACAATATTTTGTTTGTTTTACTTTTTAAAAGGAACATACATGGATAAAAGTAATTATTGTATAAAAGGAAGAAGATTGTGAATTAATATTGTGTTAATTTCTATAGATCCTCTATTCACGAATAGTAAATTGTAAAGGAAAAACCTGTCATAGTTATAGGAACATTTATTTTAAAAAGAAATATGAAATATTTGCAGAGTAAATGTGATTTCATATATTTCTTATACTGCAAACTATTTCCAAATTTCCATATATGCTTGCCAAAAACAATGATAATTAATGTTTCATTGAATTCTTTGAGACATGTTGAATTCCAAGACTGGTTTGGACCATATTTAAACATATATTATGCTAGACCAAACTCTAGGAGAAGAGATAATATTTTATATTTTTGGCTATTCATGTTTAAAGAAATCATCAAGTAGACTTCAGCTGCAGAATAGATGTGGTATAAAGAAAAATTATATTCCATTTACAGTTGCTTCCTCAGCATTTTTGAAAATGTTGAATGCTTTTCTAAGTCCCTATTAACTAGAAAATGTTAAATTCTTTGTCCATTTATTCTGTTAAAATATTATTAAAGTTTGTCATGCTCTTGCCTCAATAGATGTCAAAGGCAGTTACAATATGGTTTGCACGAAGCTCATTGTTCACCATTAAGACTTATTTATATGCATATATACATATATTTTATACATATATATTCAATATGACCTGATTTGATGTATATCTAATTTTGTTCAATGCAATAGTATAAGAGATCAAAATAAATTAGGTAAAACATTGTTTGAACTTAGTTCCTCGAACAGGCTTACTTTAAGCTTTCTTTACTTCTCCTTGCCCCCAACTTTGCCATTGCCCGTTGCCAGATGTCATTTAGTTATTCCAAGCAATAGAAAAAGATTTATGCATTGACAAGTGGAGAGGTGAAACCCTGGTCAAAAGAGTTCTGCAAATGATACTTCTGATCCCAGGAGGGGTTATAAGATTACATTTTTTAAAAACAGCAAAGTTATTCTGTTAATAATTGTAAATTACATGCTATAATATTTTATCCATGTTTGCTTTTTCTAATAACTAACGATACCTCACTTTAGGGATAAAAATCCCTCAAGTACATGACAGAAGTGGATACAATGTGTTTATATTTGGGGAACTCTTGAGATTTTCTTTGAAAAGAATGGATTTATGGGATTGAAAGAGACACACAGTTCACACCCACACTATATATACCTTCTTCCCACCTTAGTTACACTTTCTGTTAGAAGAATGAAAGTCCTCAAAAACATGCCTGCTTTAGGGAGCCTTTAATCATCAGGGTACTTCTCTGTTCCCTTAACCTCCATGGACACATCTATTAAAGTTTGAACTTTAAAGTGTGTACATATATTTGTTAGAAAGGAATATTCACCCACAGGTGGGGATCAGTTGTCAATTTCTTGCAAAATGTAAACTTTAAGATATTATTTCAAAGAAATAAGAGCAATATAGGAAGATGTCTGCCTATACATTTTCTTAAACACCACCTTTATTTCATTTTGTCTTAGACACTAAATTTAATCAGTTAATAGGGAAGTTTCTGACTTAAAAAAAAGCCTCAAAAATTAAAAAAAAAATCTGATTCAAATTACAGTTTGTGGTTTGTTTATATGAAATAGAAAAAAACAAAACTTTTTTTAACAGTTGCAATAACATGAGACATGGTTAGCCTATGGTCTTACATTTTAATCATTGTAGGAGTTTTGATACCTGCTTCTGTTTCATATTTCAAATATCCTATAAATGTTATGGGGGAAATCACAGAAAATAATGTTTAGTCTTCTAAATTAGAGATCTCATAAATATATCAAATATAGACATTTCCTTGACCATCAATGCCTAAAATGATAAGCGATATTTTCACTTATTTTAACACTTTGAACTTATGCATTTTTCCATACTTAAAAGAATTTGCTTAATGCATATTTAGACCCTGATACTTAATGACAATGTAAAGTTCTATAAGCTTTTATTAAACTGTTTTAAGAACAAACCTTGGAATTTGCTTTGCTTAGTTAAAACATTGGTGTCATCAGACAATAATATATGCCTAAAATCACTTTTTCCCTGCACTCATCAAAGAGAGAATAATTTTAAGATATTTGGTTCTATGTTTAGTATCATTTCTTTCAGTGATGCTACATTTACTCCAAATGGTAGAAGAGGCCATATAATAGATATCTATTTATAATTGTATGCTTAGTTAATCCTGAAACACTTTTCTGTAATGGTTTAACATTTCCTATTTATATAAATAGAACAAATTATTTTGAATGAACTACACATTGTTAGCATTTAATATACTTAGGCCATTTTTTTTTTTGTGTGTTGAAGTCTCACTCTGTCGCCCAGACTGGAGTGCAGTGGCCGCTCCCGGCCACCGCAGCCTCGACCTGCTGGGCTCCGGCGATCCTTCCGCCTCAGCCTTCCAAGTAGCTGGAACTACGGACGCGTGCTATCACACCCAG